>JAJOOO010001685.1:0-33274 GCA_029582685.1 Solanum piurae
TATCTTCCGTGTGCCAATAAAAGATCTTGAATTTCTTCTTCGAGATATAGAGATTGCGGTTATTGATGTTGGACTTCTGGTATACTCATTATATGAAGATGAGGAGGAGAAGGAAGACATGACACCGGGAGGAGCGAACATCACACAAGTTCTTGATTTTTCAAGCAACATTCAACGTCTAAGCATAAACATCTACCTCACCATTCGGAAGGCGTTCCAATCTAATTTGCCTAGGATTCATGGACTAGGCTATGTTGATTGCCTTTTAAACAACCTGAAGAAGTTCCAAATCCTCCACTCAGATTCACTAGCTTCTGTCATGGACAAAATTCAATCAATTCAGAAGGAATTTGAGAGCTTGCAACCTTTTCTACAGGCTGTTGCAGAAGAGCGACACAATGACCTCGACGAAATTCAACATTGTGCTACACAATTGATTGGCAAAGCACATGAGGTGGAATACATAGTTGATGCTTGTATAAGCGAAGAAGCTCCTGTCTGGTTCCTTGAGCACTGGATATTGCATATCATGAAGGAGATTACTCTTATCAGAGCAGAGGTAGCAGAGATTCGTGAAAAGAAAATGGATTTGGATGCATTGAACACTGTCCCAGTTAATACATCAAATTTGGCAAGGTCTCCAATGATGAATGAAGAAATTATTGGTTTTGAGGATGTCATAGAAAAGTTAAGAGACCAACTAATAAAAGGCACGAAAGGGCGCGATGTTATCTCAGTTGTTGGTATGCCAGGTATAGGCAAGACAACTTTGGCCTACAGACTCTACTATGACAGGTTAGTCGCTTCTCACTTTGACATTCGTGCACAGTGTTGTGTGTCTCAAGTATATTCACGTAAGGACTTGTTAATAGCAATTTTACGTGAAGCTATCAGTGAGAACTTTGAGTGTAGAGAAAAACAAGCTGATGAATTAGCTGATCAGCTTCGCAAAACTTTATTTTCCAAAAGATATCTCATCCTTGTTGATGATATGTGGGAAACTAGTGTGTGGGACGATCTAATAGGTTGTTTCCATGATGCTGATAGGAAGTAGAATTACAACGCGAAATCGTGAAGTTGCCATGTACACTAGGTTTCAAAGTGATCCCCTTCCGCTTCGTATGTTTAACAATGATGAAAGTTGGAAGTTACTCCGAAAAAAAGTGTTTGGTGAAGAAAGTTGCTCTCCTCTCCTAACAACAATTGGGCAACAAATAGCAAACAAGTGTGGCCAACTGCCTCTTTCAGTTGTTTTGGTGGCTGGTATTCTGGCTGAGATGGAGAAAAAAGTAGAATGTTGGAAACAATTGGCCAACAATTTAGGTCCCCACATTCATGATGACTCAAGGGTCGTTATAGAACAAAGTTATCAGATTTTACCCTATTGTTTGAGGCCTTGCTTTCTTTACTTTGGAGCACTTTTAGAGGATAGTGTGATTAGTGTTCCGAAGTTAACACAGTTGTGGATCTCAGAAGGATTCATAAAAAGTTGTGAAGGCAAGAGCTTGGAGGATATAGCAGAAGGCTATTTGGAAAATCTTCTTGGAAGAAATCTAGTGATGGGAACTAAGAGGAGTTCTCAAGGTAAGATCAAAGCATGTCGCATTCATGACCTATTGCATGATTTCTGCAAGGAGAGAGCAAAGAAAGATATGTGTCTCCTATGGCAAAAATGGTAATATACCAATCATTGCTACTCTTTTTCGCTCAAACTAATTAAGTGTTCTTGTTATAATTTTACTAATTTCTGTATTTATTTGCAGGAATAAAAATGCCAATCCGTCTTCTCGCCTTTTTGGTCACAAGCAACTAGCTCATCGCATGTGCATTTATGGTGAAGGGTATCGTTCTGGAGATTGGAACTCGTGCTTGTCACATGTTGTCTCTATAATTTTGCATAACAATCGCCTTTCATTTGTCCTCGAATCCCACCTTTTTCACAGCTTAAAGTTTCTAAAAGTGTTAGATATGGAGATCACTAGAATTAGTTCTTTCTCATTTGATCTAGTCTGCCTCAGGTATTTTGCTGCAGAAACGTCTCACTTTTCAAATGAAGCCGGTTGTCGGGAACTTGAAACTCTGAAATTAAAATCTCCTAATGGGATGTCACTACCCATTAGACTCTGGGAGATGGATAAATTGAGACATGTCCATATTTCCAATTGCAGCTTCACCAGTGAAATTGCAAAAGAATTGATCGAGAACTCGAAAGACCTTCATGATCTGAAAACTCTTTCCTCTCCATGTTTTTCGTGTGCTCAGGAAGCGGAATTGATTTTGAGAAAAACACCTAATCTTCGGTAACTGAGATGCAAAGTCAAGGGTGTTGACAACTTTCAGTACTATGTATTGAACTTTCCAGCACGGATTGAACGCTGAAGATTCATCTTATCTACACACCTGACATTATAACAATGCCCTTCTGCATCTCCGCGCCAAATCTCACAAACTTGACACTGAAGAACTTTTACCTACATTGTCAGCATTTATCAGAAATTGGTTCACTTCAGAACCTTCAAGTGCTCAAACTGAAAGGTATTTCCTTTGAAACTTGTAAATGGGAAGTGTGCGATGGTGAGTTCCCTCAGCTCAGAGCCTTGAAATTACATTCTGGACAAGCTCACTTTGAAGAATGGACTGTTTCGGAGGATTCCTTTCCTAACCTTGAACGCTTGGTTTTGAGTGACTGCGAATTTCTTAAGGAGATTCCTTCTTGTTTCTGTGACATCTCTTCTCTGAAGTCCATTGAGGTAAGGAATTGCAATGAAAATGTTGACAAGTCGGCGAGGGATATCAGGGAAACACAAGTTGAAGAATATCAGAATTCCGAGTTCGAGATCTTTATCCACCAGACAGAACAACAATTCATCAGGTACACAAATCATAAAATTCAACTATGAACATTCAAAGTCTCATTTCAAAAATCTGAATTCAATTCTTATGTTTCTCTAACTTCCTTTTTAATGGTAGAAGTTTTTGAAATAGCACCAAGGTTTAAAATACTATTTATGTGCACCTCGACTAATTCTACAGGTACGTACTAGTACCTCCAACCAACACAGTTACCGGATAACTCTGTCCAAGCCAAACCGATGGAAAGAAATCACCTAGGTTCAAAAACACTAGGTGATGGTGGACAGAGTTACCTAGTACCTATGCTAGTGGAAAGTAGCAAGTACCTCCTAGAATTAGTCGAAGTGCGTTCAAGCTTGCTTGAATACAATGTTAATCTTACAAACATTTATCATACAACTGTCTTTCATTTTAACTTGTTATCTGGAGAGTTAGTGTTTTAGATGGTTTTCGTCATATATGTTTGAGAACAGTGTGTCGTAGGTGGAAAGGACGTATTTGAGTCATTTGTGTAACGACAGGGATAAAAATAGGCATTTATGAAGGCGCCTTTACGTCCCGTTATATAAAATACTTTCTTAAACTCCCACAGGTCTCAAATATTAACTTACCTTAATGACATGTTCTATAAAATCTCATACCTGATTTGATATGTTTTATTTGAGCAGAGGGTCTATCGAAAAACAACTTGTCTACCTTCACGAGGTAGGAAAAGGTTGCGTACACTCCACCCTCCCAAGACCCCACCTGTAGGATTACATTGGGTACGTTGTTGTTGTAGTACAACATTTTTTAACAATTAACTTATTCCACCTTTTCTTTTTTAACAGATTATGAAGATCAGAGCTGTATCAGTAGCAGTTAGAAGATCAGTGTGCATTTTTTTGATTAGCGTAATAAATTATGTAAAATTATACATTAGTTGTTGCATTTCATTGTAAACTAGTATTTTTCATAGTTTAATTCAATTACAAAATGTTGTTACATGGAAGGGGAATTTTGGCGTAGCTGGTAAAGTTGTTGTCATGTGACTAAGAGGTCATGTATGAGTTCGAGCTATGAAAACAGCTTCTTGCAGAAATTCAGGGTAAAACTCCGTACAATAGACCGTTGTGTTTCTGTCTTCTCTGCACCCAACGCATATCGCACCCAACACATAGCGATAACTTAGTGCAACAGACTGCTTTTGTACTTCTTCCAATGCTTGCCACCCAAACCCTATCCTATTTTGGTCTTGATCAAAATAGATCAAGGGCGTCAGCAACTACTTAAATAGTCTCATTCGAGAGTTTAATCTCCTTATTCCTTTTTGTGACAAAGATCCCATTCGAAAAGCCTTTCATCATATCACTCTTTGATAGCTATATATAGTTACGGGGCTCACACGTTAGCTAAACTATTGATGATACACTCATCGTTTATGTCATAAACATACTACCATAGTATCTAATTTTCTAGTTCTTATGCTTTCGCACCTCAACGTCGATAGGGACCATTGGTCATGACATAAAATAAAAGTTAAAGTAACCATCCCTAAAATTATCCAAATTTGTAGACCACAAGTTACCTTTATGTACCTTTTTTGCTAACTTTAATGAGTCAGAAGTAACTTGTTTTCTGTTCTTTTAATCTACTATTTTGACTTTAAGGTTATAATTCATTTGTTTATTTGTCTCTTTTAATTAAAAAGTTAAAGAACTCTGGCAATAATTGAGTACTAAAATAAGATGTCTTAAAATAAAATTATTGCAATTAAAAATCTAATAATATCTGACACTCCTGTTTGAATTTGAATTAATTAAATCAAATAAATAAATCTAATCCTTGCTTAATCATTCATATTATTTACAAAAATGATTTTTTTTTTCAAACTTTGATTAAAGAAGAAATTTTGTGTTATTTCTTTGTTCTGTATTGAATTATTTTCAAAAATTAATCTTTGTTATCTTTAATAATATTTTTCTAAATTGATGTCTTATATATCATATATTAGTTTTATATAATTAAAAAAATCAGTGATGAATATAACTAATAGTAATGACTTCAGATATAATTCAATAAATAAAAATATGTTTTCTTTAACAGCTTAAACTTTTGAATAAAGTGAGATAGAACTTTATGAAACAAAAACTTGAAATAAGTAAACCATTGCACACTTATCGCTTCGTTGAGCAAGGGCGCAAAATTGAAATATAATCAATAACTCATATAAAAAGGTGTTTTTGAATTATTAGTATATGAGTATTGAATTAACGATTTGAAAGTGTTTCAGATTTTATAAATAATGGATCACTATCATCGCCACAACCTACTAATGGTACTTTTTGTTGGTAATAACATGACATTCGATGAGTTCAGACCGCTGAATGAGAAGTCACTAGTGGAGTTCATAAAAGCTACTCTTCTATATTGTATAAATGATTAACCGATAACCTAATCCAAAATTGATGAATAGCACGCAGTTACTGAACTTAATTAATTGATATCTTATTGATACGACAGCAATTTGATACATATAAAATTTGATTAAGCACCCTAACGTTGAAGGAGGAGGAAAATTAATTTATTTTATAAGGAAAAATTAAAAGTAAAAAATATATGAAAAAAATACTTGAGGCATGTGGCCACCATCACTCCAACAATTTCAAAATCAATTTTTTTTAAAAAGATTAAAATAAAATAGAGCATAATTACCCAAAAAAAAAAAAAAAACTAGTAAGAAGAGACATAACGACTCTTCTTGTTATTTTCTATTCACATAATTCTACATTCATGTTGTAATTTATTTTTCTTTCAACCAAACACAACTAATATTTCAAACTAAAAAAATATTTTATTCAATTTATTACACATCTATTTTACTTGGCCAACACAATAATTGTGAACAACTCTCTGACACCTCCATTTCATTGAATGTATAGTGAGTTGCAAAACTCACCTACACCTCCGTCCATTTTAATTTGTTTATTTGATTTTAATTTATACAAAATTTTAAAAAAAAGCAAAGAATATTCTCAAATATTATGATTTTAAATCGTAGATATATAAAATATATCAAAATATTTATTAATTTACGATCTTAAATATGTCAGATAGAAAATTGATATTAAATAGAACAAACATTTAAAAATTTCTAAGGGATCATTTATTTATTTGTGATCTCCACTTTTCTCCATGTTACACTTTGATTAATTAATAATTAAACCAAAACCTCTGACTCATCCTTTAATTAATTAATTAAAAAGATCCTTTTTAGAGAATTAACCAGGGGAAAAAATAGTTAATTTCTTTAATTTAACTTTTTTAACTGGCCATTAATCATTAATGGTACTAAACACCATATTAGACAAAAATGCCAGAGTATAACAGGGTTTTTTTTGCCTGTATATACTAACCACCACAATCCTATTTCCTAGCAACTCCACACAAAAAGATATTTTTTTCTAATATTATTATTAATATATTATATTTCATTTATTTAAACTTGTATAGTTTGTTTGATATGATAATGATATGAGTCGAGTTTAAATAATGAAACATGATCGGTGAGGATTCATATGTATATATGTCGATTCAAATTTATTTAGAACGAGACGTAATTGTTGTTCTTTTGGTTTAGTATAATAGAATTTGACTTGTCTGAAATGTTATCGACAAATTAACAAAATTTTGACGAATTCAGTTAAAAATTAGAAATTTTCTGATAGTGAATCAAAATGAAGGTTATCGTCCTTTCACCTGAATATGAACTCTCAAAATGAAAAAAAGGGGCGGAGCTAATAAGGGCTAAAAACCTGAAAGGTTCATCTCAATTTCTTTCGATAGAAAATTACACTGTTTATATATGATTAAAATTACTTTATATATATAGATGTCGAACGTTTTTGACTTCTTCATATTTTAAATTTTTTACTCAAAATTCTGACTCCGCCACCGTGAATAATTTTTAATTGTTGTTTTGATTTTTACATCACCATCTAACAAACAAAACATCAGCAAGTTTGACCTTAAAGGTCCGGCAATCTCTAAACAGAAAACTCCGTCACCGATCACCTCCGCACCACCGCCGGTTTTTAAGGAATTTTTGTTCTGAGATTTTTTTGTATATTATAGTTATATATACACATTACATATGCACACTTGCAAAATAATTTAGAAAAATATGAACATCATATACTATATAATGAAAAATATATATTACTGAAATATTAATCAAAATTTATATAGTTTGAATTTGAAAAAGCGAAACGTGACAGGTAAAAATGAATGTAGGGAGTAGTTATAAGTCACTTGATCCTGTGACTATTTCTTATATATTAGTGTATAGAGCTTAAACTCATAAATGAAATGAATCAAAAAGAATATTGTTATTCAAATACGATCGTGGATAAACAATTTCTTATGTATTCAAATCTTGATGGACAGAATCACTTGATACTTGTATTGCGAAATATAGCGACTACCTTATAGATTTAGTTAAAGTGCATGTAAACTGACTTGAACATCACGACCATCTTTAAATATAAAACATTTTTTATTCTAATTTGGAAAGGTCATACAAACATTTCACTTTCTTTATCTTCTCCACTTTGTTTCCTTTCCACTTTCCTACACTTTCCTCTCTACTTTCCTTTCCCTTCTCATTTAAGTGAATTTCAAATACCAAAAGTCACAATCACCTTTTTTTTTCTTTGTTTTAACTAAATTCTTCTTGTAGTTTTCACTTTTTTCAATTACAATTTGTGGGGTTTTGTTTTCTTGATTTGTTAGTCACTTCACTTCACACATGTACTAAATGGACAAGAAAAATTTGTTCTTGAACAATGTCAACACAATGAATGAGTTGAATTGTACTAGTACTAGTTTTTACAATCCCAATTGGGAGAATTCTTCAATGGATTATCAAAATGACAATATTTTGTCTAGTAATAGTAACAATTTTGGTGAAATTTCACCAAATTCTTTTGTTGATAGTAATAACAATTCTTGTTATACTACTCCATTGAATTCTCCTCCAAGACTCAATCTTTCCAACTTTGATCATCAAATCAAGGGAAATTTTCCAAATATTAGTAATAATTTGCCACAATTTTCTACTAATCTTGGAAATTTTTCTTGTTTTGGTGGCAACAATTTGGTTGGCATTAATGAAACAAAATTTGTCCAAAATTTGGAAAGTTGTAAACTTTCAAGAAACAAGTATGTCAAAGAAAGTGAATTTGGAGATTCAAGAGAGAATTCTTCAATTTCTCAACAAATCCAACTTGAAGAAATTGGAATTAAATGTCAAAATGATGCTAATACCAAGAAGGGGAAATCAACTCCAAAGAGGAAAGCTAAAGAAATCACTCCCAAGAATGATAATGTAATTATAAACTCTCTTTTTTTTCAATTCTTGATTTTGATATGATTTCAGTTATATATACTGACAGTATAAAGATAAAAAATGTTGTGTATGTGTCAAATCCTCCAAAAATGCACCTGATGACATTTTTGAAGAGTCTGAACGACATAATTTGTGATAGCATAGTTTATTGATTAATGCTTATTATAGAGATTTATTTACCAATAAAGTGACTTGATTGTGATCATCCATTCATAGAATTTTACAATCATTGAATAATCCTATTTTCTATTGTTAAGATTGGGAACTGAACCAAGAATTCTCTTTCTTCATCATCAATCAAATCATTGTTCGTGACTCAGGATTCTATTTTATCATCAATCCAATCTCCGTTCACGTTTTTCGTTACTCAATTCTATGCAGGTTTCAACACAAAACACTGAATCAAGTTCCAAAAGAGTCAAATCTGATGACAAAAATGAAGAAAATCAAAAGCCTCAAGAACCATTTAAGGATTATATTCATGTTAGAGCTAGAAGGGGTCAAGCCACAGATGCACATAGTCTTGCAGAAAGGGTATTTTTTAATTTTTTTTTTAAAAAAAAAAAAATTTGTTAATTCCTTCTGAATTTTTTTTAAAATTGTTTTGATATATTTGTAATATTTTTTATGACTTAATTCTTTTGAATATTGGATAGGTGAGAAGAGAGAAAATTGGTGAAAGAATGAAGTTTTTACAAGATCTTGTACCTGGCTGCAATAAAGTAAATTGTTTAAGAGAATTATAGTTCTTTTACCTGCTTTATTAATTATTGACGACAGGGACATTTTTGACCTTTTTCCGTTGATTTTAAGAGAAAATGTACAAAATTTTGATATGGTATTTTCATTTTTAAAAAAATTATTTAGGTGACTGGAAAAGCTGTGATGCTAGATGAGATTATCAACTATGTACAATCCCTACAATGTCAAGTTGAGGTAAATTACTTATATTTTATTTTTTGTTTAAGAGTTTCAAAACTTCATCGAAAATTGGCTTGTTTGTAATTAGCGATTTTTTGATAGTAACTAAGTTGAATTCAATATATGTGTACTTTCATGTAGTTCCTCTCGATGAAGTTATCTAATCTGAATCCAACAACTGACTTCAACGCGGAATCTCTTACATCTAAGAATGTAAGTCATACAACTCATAATATTATTCACACTATTAGTGCATTTTAAGTCGTTGTACGTAGTAGATTAATTACATGCCTTCATTTTTCGAGTTGTTAATCTATCTTGTACTTGATCTGATAGCGTAAAATTTCTTTTGCACGTTAGATGTTTCAATCCGTCGGATCGTTGTATCATAACATGAATTCATCAGAATCCACAATACAAGAATTTCCATATGGATTCCAATCTCAACAAGGGCCAAATTTACAGAGTTTCTTACCTAAAGAAACAGAATTTCCATTTAAAGTTAATCCTCATTTGGATGGTTTTGTAGAACAAACACCTCAGGTAATCAAGAATTGCTAAAAACGGTGACCTATGTTGCTCGGACTCTTAAAAAATGTTGTCATATATGTGTCAGATTCTCCGAAAATGCATTACTTTTAAAGATTTCAACACACATTTTCAAAAAGTTCGAGCAACATAGGTTGTAGCAATAAAAATATTATTTTTTCTAGTTTTACTCTTAAACAAGGTTGGTTTGATTTATTTTTTAGGTTCCAACATTCTTTGAAGATCATGATCTTCATAGTTTTATCCATATGGGGTTTGGCCAAATTCAAGCACAGAACTATCCTGGTTAGTATATATACTCTTATGGATTTAACTTATATACACAGACAACGGAAGGAATTTTTACGCTAATTTAATTTGTTATGGTCCTCCAAAAATGTATTAGTCCGATATTGCTATACATTTTTGCTTATTAGTTCTATGTTGTTATGTATTTTTGGAAGATGTGACACACATGCGGTAGCATGTTGCTAATTAATTAGTCCTAAGTTTTCATGCATTTTCGGAGAATCCAACACATATCTGACAGTATTTTTGAAAAATCTGTACAACAGAAAACTAATTACTTGATGAGTGACATAATAGTGTAATTAAATCTAATACTTTGCCTTGTTGAATGTAGGCAATGTGCCCTCAGAACAAATGAAGGCTGAAGTATGAAGAAAAGACCATTTGATAAAACTTTAGTAATCGTTTGAGCCGAGAGTCTATTGGAAATAATCTTTCTATCCTGTAAAGATCGATGGCGTGATGTCTGCATACATCGACCTACTCTCTCTAGACCCCTCTTATAGGATTACACCGAGTATGTTATTGTTCTTTGATTCAAGAAGGGGAAAAAAAGAAGATGGAGCTCATTTCTCACTTCCAATTCTTGATTTGTTTAATGATTACTTTGGATAATCATGATGATTATCATTAATTTTTCCCCATATGGGACTGTTATTATTTAATTAATAGGCAATTTCATACACCACATGGGGTGCATGTTAGAACTCAAATTGATCACTTGTAAATTATTTTGTACTTAATTAATTAACATTGTAATTTTTATTACTAATTCATTGAGACTTTATGACATTGAATTTCCTTTTTTATTTTTCTCTGACACATACCTACATTTATATTTTTGTTTTCCTCTTGGTGTCTTGTATCCGTTTTGAAATCCGACTGATATTTCTACAAAAAGAGACTATATTTATTTGTATACACATACATAAGGTGAAAATAAATAACATCACCATACATCTTGCTTTTACTAGTAGTTTTCTCTAAAAATTCATGATTCGAAATTTAAAACAATTTTTATTATTTTTTTATATATATGATATTACGTCTATTTTATATTTCCTGTTCCCTTTATTTCAAGAAAAATAAATGAGTTCTGAGTACGAGGATCAAATCTTCTAATTTTCGATTTCAATTCGATCATTAGTTTCTTAATTCTTAAAAAAAAAAAACTAGATACTTATAAAAACATAAGAATTTGCAACAAATTACTAGTTTTTACAATTAAATTTATTTAACCAATATATAGAAATGTTATTTGCCCTCAAATATTGATAGTTTCATATATGTATATAAAGTTAAACAAATTGATAAATATATTTTATTTTTAAAACACTATAATAAAAATGATTCTAGCAAAAAGAATAAATAAATACATATGAATCTTACTTTACTATAAAGTCAACTAGATTGGTGGGAAAAAGGTTGCAATTTTTTCCTTTTTTAATTAAATTACTTTAATCATAGACTTTGATTAAAAAAAATATGATGCTTAATCATGGCATTCCGTGATTAACTCCGGAAATAACGAAAACAATTAGGGTCCACAAATTTAAAAAAAATACTTAAGAGTTTAAATTTATGCACTAATTAACTAAAAAATATATATTCAATTAATTAAGTCACTTATAAGATAAATATATTTATAAATCTACGTACTCCATAAGCATTTAAAATATTATCTAATAAAAGTGATGATTACTCTGCTATCACAAGTTAAACTACGTAAGCTAATAATGCAAACCAACTAAGAAAGAGATTTTTTAACCAAAAAGAAATTGATCAATTTACTAGATTAGTAATATTTTTTTCTTTCAAAAATAATAAAATACAGTGAAAAAAGAAAAAAATAAAGTTGGTTAGTGATTATTTACCTAATTAATATCTTCAACATGTCAGAGTAATAAGTAGTTAATTAATTACTGTTTCTTCGATAATTATAATTACTATGGCATTATGAATAATTTTTTGGAATTATCATACCTTCTATATCACTTTATATCTCTTTCTTTCAACTTAAGGTTTGGTATGACATTTGACTTTAAGCGGGGGAATGATTGAAATTTTATCACCCTTAATTACATATCATGAACATGAATCAAGGAACGAATAACATCTTTGATAGGAAATATTTTACCCGGTCGTTAGATTCTTCGTTGACAATTTCGATTAATCTTATCGATATCGGTTAGTTTTGAATGTCAGATACAATAACAATAAAATAATATTCAATGTAATCTCGTAAATAGGGTCCAGAGAAGATAGGATGTGTGTAGATCTTAACTCTATCTTTATGGGATAGAAGCTATTTCTAATAGACCCTCGGTTCAAAAAAAGAGTATTAGACGCAAGATTGTAAGAAAAATTAAACAATAAACTAGCAAAATATAAACAACTGCAACAACAGATAGTAATACATATTGAAGAATAAAAAATTAGGTGAACGATAACTAAATAATACTACTTCAAAGGAGAAGAATATAGGAGGCGGCTAGCCCCGGACTCTTCCACACAAACTAAATTAAGACAATACTCAACTACTTATTAACCTTCTACTTAGTCCCCGATAATATTTAGCTACCTACTAAATAGCCAACACATTATTTTGGTTTCACCAACTATATATCTTTTTTACTCTTAAAACCTTAATATCATTAATCATTATCAATCTTTCCTATCTCTAAGCAATATCTCAAGATTTTGGCTATCTCAAAGTTGATGGAATTTGTTCAAGTAATATATCTTTCTTCTTTATAATATAAAAAAATAAAATAATAAGATGATACAAAGTTAATTAAAAATCATATCTTACTCTGACAAGATAAAAAGTGTTTCAACATTAATATCTTTATAAAAAATTATAAATTAATCTATTTGATTGTCTGGCTCCTCCTAATAGAGTTAATAAAATGATTACATTTAAAACTTAACTGGCCCTACTTTGATACATGAAGCATAGTGTATATGTAGAGAATATATGTATCCATTATGGACCCCACCCCAATCATTTTTTTTTTCTAAATAAGAAGAAAATGGAGATTTTGGAAAATTTGAGATGGTCTTACACTATAATGTACTCTCTATTTCGATTTATTTGGCTTGATTCAGAGTATAAGAGTTAAACTGAAGTTTTTTGTCAATTCAGACATAGAATTGTCGATGTTTTTGATATAAAATTTACATATTTAAAAACTATATAAAAAGTATTATAAGTCACAACAATTAAAAATATTAACTTAGAAAGTATTTAGAAAAATTAAAATCAAAGAAAATATCATTTGATTGTCAAAATAGTAGCTAAAATAAATAAATTGAAATGGAAGAAGTATATGGTTAAATTGGAATTACTCCACTCTTAATTAGAAGTCTCGGGATCAATCCATGAAAATAAAGAATATGTCGATAGAGACCGTAGAAATAAAATAGCGCCCCGCTGACCACTTTTTGGCATTATCATGAAGTTTCAAACTCCACAAGTGGAACTCCATGACAATGTTCTGAAAATTTGAAACTTCATAACACTTGTTATTTTTCAAATACATGTTGAAAAGTGGATAATTGTAAACTTCGCGAGTATATTATCTCTTTCTTAGTGGCCCTCAACGTGGATTCAAATTAGTCAGGACGATGAATTTTAAATATCAGATAATTAATCCCAAAAAAAAGGGAACTTTGCAAGACCATAACATGTTAAGATTCAATTGAAATGGCTATTATCCAACATCTTTGGACCATCCCAATAACCACAAATAAGCAAATATTATGTCAATTATCTATTTACAATAGCAAGTAAAAGACTAACTAGGAATAGGCCAACAAAAATATTATGTGAATTAGCTAACCAGCACACCACGATTATAAAAAATAAAATTATGGGCAACCAAGTATGAATCTTCAAAATACAATTAGAACAAATTGTTTGGAATTGACTTCATACCTATGAAGCAATGAGAGTAAATGGATACACAAACTTGATAGATTCAAGTTTGTTATTTTCACAATTGTTTATGTTTATCCATAACTATCATCAAATTTGAAGAAAACGCGATAGCTTTTCAAACTATATACGACACTATTATCAATACATACAACAAACAACAATCTATGAAAACTTTCAACAATCTATACATTGCACCTATCATACCCTGAGAACCAAGAAGGCTCTCCAAATTTTGGTAGATCCTCCTCTTTGGTGTTGTAGAATGACGCGAATTCTTCTTTCCACTGATCATCATGTCCTGTCTCAGTATTATCATATACGGGTTCTGATGTAGCTTTAGGTAGACGGGGTTCTTCTGGTAAATGGTTTAAACTGTTGATCTCCTCCTCGTGTTTTTTCTTCAATTTGAGAATCTGTTTATTAGCCTCGCTAGCTTCTTGCTCTGCATGAATGGCTCGTTTCTGCATATTTCCGAAACTTGTTAGGCAAATTTAGAAATAGACCAGTGACACAAAATAATAATGTACTTTGAAGGCACATGTATAACACGATACGTTGCCCCAGTTTCCTTGTGCATGGGATAAACAGCAAGGTCATACTTCCTGACAAGTCATGTTGCTCCTACGAGTTGATTTAGGTATCGGATATGCTTCTTTGTTTCTAGAGCATACGTGAACCTTAATCTATGTGTAAACTTATTGTGTGATGTGCAGGGTTCATGCAATGGTCCTCCCTTGGAATATTAATGGAATTTCTTTTACCATGGAAAAAGATGTTGATCATTCAAGTGCACTGTCTCTACCAATCAATATTGCATCCATTTTTCTGATAACTTTTCAATTAAAGCATTTCCCGGAACTTTTTTTTTATTTAATGAGAAACCGGAATATGGGCATCAAAGTCCATCATTTGAACACTGAATAGTCATTGTTCCAGAATCTCATGCCAAACCATACGAAAAATGGAGAGAGAGAGAGAGAGAGATGGATGTAAATGAAGTGTTTGGTGATGCTAAGAGGAGTTACTAGTCTCTAGCTGAATATAAGAATATTCAACTACTGCAGCAAGCAATATATGGTCTAGCTGACTATAAGAATGTTCAACTGCTGCAACGACAATATATGTACTGATAGAATAAACTGTAACAGGAAAACAATGGATTCTCTTACCTCAGCAGCTGCAATATCTTCTTCTGCTTCTTTAAGCCGTGCAAGCAATTCCCCAGCTGCTTGTACCGCTTCAGCAGTATCCCTAAGTTGGTTCTGAAGTTCTGTATTTTCATCCCTATAATAGTGTCTTTCCTTTTCCCTCTCCACTCTCAGAGTTGAAATTTCTGCAGCAAGAGCATTTATGAATTTAGATTCAGCACCTCTAACTCCTGCTTTTGTGGCTGCTTTTTTAACATCCTCTATACCAACTTGGACCTTCCTATGCCTTGCAAGCAGTTGAATATGTCTCTCTTCAAGTTCAGCATACTGTTCAATCATTCGTGCATGGCCCTGCATTGCCCTCTGCATTGCTTCTTTCAGCTCTTCTGAGCATTTCTTTTCCAAATCTAGTTCTTGTTTTCGTTTTTCAGACAAGGTGCGGCTAGTTTGTAGGTCTAACCTCAACTCTTCTACCAGAGAAATCCACTTACTCTCTGTTTCAGTCCATTGAATTTTCTCCCTTTCAAAACTTTGTTCAGAACTCTCCTCATTCTCATTGGACTCTGGAATTGTGGATAAAGTTGGAGGCACACTGGGCTCACATGGATATGTTAATTGTAGAAGAGAATTTTCTTTCCCGGATGACTTTGGTGAAAAGTCCACATAAAACTGTAATTGGCTCCTCAAATCCTGAATCTCCTCCAGCAAAACATCCCTCTCACCTAAGTCAAAGAAGTTATTATACCGCTCCAGCTCCTCTTGAACTCTTCTTAGTGCAAGTCTGTCACTTAAAACTTCAGGATGATTCTCATACTTTGCCTTCAGGAGCTGCAGCAAATGACAATGGCAACATGTTTACGGAAAAACAAAAACATTCCAGAAGACAATTTTAAGGTTAGATGCATACCTTATGCTCATGAATCAGTGCCAACAACTCATCCTCCATGAACTCTTCCTTAGGTAAAATACCATCCATATAACTTTCAAGGCGAATGATCTTATCTTCACGTGTTTGGCTAATTATAGCATTGCATTCTCGTTCATGTTTGTATTGCTGGATCTGTGATTGGTGGCAAAGCATGTCAAAGAGATGAGGAAATAATGAATATTGGCAGATTTTGAACAAGTGATACATACCAAACGGTTGAGTTGCGTGATTTCAAAAGTTTGCTTGGAGCATATATCTTCAAGTGCCATCTCTCTCCGTATAGCTCCAGCCAAGACCTTTTCTACTGCCTGTAAAAAGTTAGGATGATTGCACAGTCATAAGAAACATGAAAGACTAAAAGAACCAAAATCTTTGTTTTAACAAAGTTTCAACGTACTTTAGGTACTTGAATCTGGAAGTTTTCACAGGATTGTGATCCAGTTGCAGATACCAACTGTAATCCATTAACAGGTACCAGCTGCAAATTTGAGCCATCATCATCTGCATCTTTAAGCTCTTGCAGTGAATTTCTTGCCTTACATTTACTACACAAAAACATTGAACCACCTTCAAATGACTCAAAATCTTTTGAAACAGTTTGAACTCCAACATCAACTTTAGCAACTGGTATGATTGCACTAATATCAGCAGCTTTGCAAGAAAATCTGACTGAGGAACGCCTCAAAGATGTACTTTGTCGATGAGTACTAATAATTTCAAGTCCCCGCTGAAGACTAGCCGCCAAATGCTCAGTTGAAGTGAAACAACTTCTGTTTCTTTGTTTTGATAGAGAATTCAAACAAATACTGTTTGAAGGCTTTGTGAAGGGCAAGTCCGGGGTATCCAATTTATCTCCAAGATCCTTCTTTGAATCACTCAGCATTGAAGTCCCAACACTTTTCCTACTGCTATTAGCTCTTGGTGAAACGCTTGGAGCAGGATAGTCCAAAATAGGCGACACATCACATTGAACTATACTGAAATTAGTGCAGGCTATATTTCCATCCAGGCTTTTAGAAGAGTTCTCAGGAGTCCATTCAGGATATTTTTCTGAAGGTGAGTCCTCTACCACTTCCCGTTGTCCTTGATTCAGCATTTCACTGGCAGAAGACAGGGCATACTCATCTTCAGTTGGCTCCATAGAAGAATCATTACCTAGCTTTTTGAAGTTCTGCAGTCCAGCACCATCAACAGTACTGCCTTCATGCTCGATAACTGCTTCAGATACCTCTTCCTCCATGGTAACATCTGTATCCTCAGAGGCTTGCTCCCTGTTGCAGCCATACTCCTTTCCCCCATGCTGTACCGCAGAATCAAGTGGCGAAAAACCTTTTGAAAACGTCCTCCGCAGGATCCCAAGCATACTATTCTCTTTACTGCCTTCCGATAGGAGACCTAACAGTTCAGCTTCCTCAACGACTTCCATTTCTGTATCACCATCATCATCAACAGGTAGATTCATTGGATGGTTGAGGCTGAACTTTAACAGATTTAAGCTTCTACGAACACTCCACCCTGCCTGATCTGCTTGATAACCATTTGCCTTCATTCTTAGCAATTCCTCCTGTTCAGAGTAAATGGGGGAGGCATTAAACCAATTGACATAATTGAGAGATGCACCTTAAGTTAAGGTGCATCAATCACAGGTAAAAGCAACAGAGTTTACCCTTAGCTGACGTATAACTTCTCTCAAAACATTGACATCATCTTGCATTTCTTCATTGATTACCGCCTTGTTCTTGATTGCCTTTGCACGTTGAGCAAATCTCAGGGTACTCAAAGTCTCACTCTTACAACTGCATTATCAAAAAGAACTGAGAGCTCTAGATTTAATGAAGATAACATGACTCTAGAACAAAAACTGCATCAAAAAGTAGGGTTGTGAATCTACCTTTGGGATGGAGAAACAGCGCAGATCATTGCAAGTTTTGCATTCCCACCAAGAGATTCCTGTAACAAAAATGTCAACTTGGAATCTCTATAGGGGATGTGCCTATTCTTGCCCGTTTGAGAAACTTCTGCAAGAATGTTTATTAAGTTCCTGTAAATTTCAAATAATAGTGCGATCAGCAGCATATCCAATAATTCTAACGTATAGTCAAAAGATGACCCTAAGTCCCTGAAAGGCATGTAACCCCTACAATAAAGGCAAGCACTATATTCTGAGAGACCTTTATACTTTGACATGTTGGATCCTAGATGTCCAACATTCACTCCTATATAACATCGCTAGTCTCATAACTGCTCTACAAAACTTGCCTTTCACTTTGAAAAGTGTCATCCAATCGCGTTGGACTTTGTACCATTCCTCAATTTTAGCCATCCTATTATGTATTAATCTTTATCTATAATGACATACTCCTGAAAGACTGGACCTAAATATCTAAACTGTCAGCACTTAACCTAAAAGATAAATATGAGAAAATAAGAGATGAGAAGAATATTGATTACTTGATGATTTGAAGAATAGAAGACATACTTATTTATAGGTTTAAACACAAGGCACAAATGATATTTGTCTAATATGAGACAATAATTAACCTAAAAGCTTAGTACTTCATGTTTTTTAACTCAATAACTCTGACATTTTAATACTCACATAGCCTTCTATCACTTCACTGTTTATTCTATAAAAGTAGAAAGTCCATAGTCACTAAAATTTAACCAGAAAAGTTTCTATGCAGAAAATGACCAGAATAACCATTAACAATGAGTTGTAACCTCCTTGACAGCTAAACCAAGAATAATTCTTTCTCCCAAAATGATAAAGAAACAAATGTACCCCAACTGTGAAAGTGATTTATTGATGTTCCCTGCTTCCTTCAAGCGTTCACCAGCTGCACCAGTTAGCTTTTGCCTTTCTGATCCAGCAAGATCAACAAGATTTATTCTACTCCTCTTTAGATGGCTTATACCATCTGCCATACTCTGAAATTAAAAGTTTAAAATAGACCAAGATCCAAATAACAGAATTTGTCAGATCTCCATAACAACCAAATAACTTGTAATGCCAGAAAATTCTTGCTTGCACACTCGGAGAATGCAAATAATAACGGATAACAAACAACGCATCACTTGCCATTAAAGAACGCAGGTTTATTGTTAGAAAGGACATAAAATTGTATTACCTTGCATCGTGATTCAACAACACAGGTGAATACACTGTGAGAACGTGAACTCTCAGCATTTACACTTGTAGCACCAGTTCGCCTGTTTGACACTCCCTGTAATATTTTCATTGAACAAGTTCTATAAGCTTTTCTGATACCAGTCCATTTAATCAGTTCAAGTAAAAGTATTAGAAAACAACTACCAACAATAAATTTTGACACTGATCTGAGATTGACTTGCTAAACAATAGACTCATTTGAGGAATGGATACAAGTTGACACCTAAAGATTATGGGAAAAAGGGAAGCAAAGACCCCAGTAATAAAATTCTTTTGATAAGTACCTCAATGATAAGATTCAAGAAAAGACAAAATAAGCTGCAGCATGATATTGAAAGGTAAGGCATTATCATTAGGACACTAAACCTTCTGTCCTTCCATCTTTCAGAAAATCAAAATAATGGGCAAACGAAGTTCCAACCCCTTACCAAAACTTGTTGAAAATTAAGATTAAGCTTCCTTGTCAAATGCGTTGATATTGCAGTAAAACGAGGAACAGCAGTAGAACTTTATCATTTATGTTACTGCACCTAAGCAAGTTTTTTGTTTATTATCCATTTCAAAATAATTGCCTAAGTGACTTACCTGATTCACATATTCACTTGGCTAACTGTTTTCCTATACTGGTCTATTCTATCTGGCAAACATAGTCATGCCTGCATTACAATATGTCTAACAGTTGAATAAAAATATGGAAGCAGTCTGAACCTTCATCAAAAGCTTTGTCACATCCTTCATGGAGGACACACATTCCTCAGTCAAATCTTCCACATAAACACCTGTTCTGACATCTTCCCTGATCTGAAAACAGAAGCCAAATTGAAAATCCTTATCAAATAAGTAGAACTAAGGATACAGATAATGCATACAACACACTTCTATATTGTATTTCCTTTTATACCTGGAGATTTTTTTGACTAGGATCCAACAGATCAGTGATTTGTTCATTGTATATCTGTACATCATTAATGTTAAAGATTTAGACACTGCAAATATTGACTTTGTTTCACGTTAAAACCAACTAGGTCCAGTCAAATTAACCTCAAGAAAAGAACATCGACACTGATACATGAGCTGTTTGTCAGCATGCTTGATTTGTTCCTGAAAAAAAAATGCATGTATTATGGAATCACATTTTATACAACATATCAAATCCAGGAAATATAGGATCACAGAGACAACATATCACCTCCTCAATACGTTCAAAAAGCCTCTGAAAAACACGTGGAGCTAAGCCCTGTTGATCAATGGTCAAGTTTTCTTCCAACAAGGCGTTGGATGGTCCCCAAATTGTATATGTCTTCCCACTACCAGTCTGAACAATTCAATTTCCAAGTCATATTAAATATTATTGGGACATGTGACATGTCAAGCACAAGAAGGAACATTTGAAGTTGTGCAGGCATATATAACATATAGCAGGAGGTTTTGGGGCTAACATTACCTGCCCATAAGCAAATACTGAGCTGTTAAACCCAGCAAGACAATTCTCAACAACGGGAGCTCCCACGTGCTGGAATATGTCAACCTGAAAGAACAGTTAAGAAGAAGAGTCAAGTGCATGTCACTTTCATTATTCCTCTTTAAGGTATACTTGTTATATCAAAGCAAAAAACAAAAAGGAAGGATGAGGCATACTTATCTGACTAAAATATACTCAATAAAGCTATTTCCTCTTACTAGCATAGGTTAACAAGTTATTATTATTTACCTGTGTTGATTGGGTATCTGCAATAGAATCAAATGTAAAAGTATGCCCAGCTATGGACAAAGAATCATCAGAGATCTTCTGGACAACAACTTCCCCCTCTTCCTCATCCTTGGTTGGCGGCCTCATCCTCACTATGACCTGATTTAGATGAGAAAAGTTGCAGGAATCAATGCGTGATCTACAAGTACTAGGCACTTAGACAATGCCTGTTTGAACCAATCAAACAGAGGGTAGAATGAGGCACAATGACAGACAAAACAGAGTGGATCATATTGGAATAAACAGCAAGCCAGTATTGATAACAGCAAACCAAGCCACTCTCAGCGTTTTAAAATTTCAAATGAATGCATATAATTGTATGTTCCTATAAATGATAACCATTGTCAAGATTGAATAGAATAGAGAACGAATACTCCTAGTTTACTTGTTCTTCTACAGATTCACCCAGCAGTCAAACTACCGAAGACATAAATGATAGGTGATCTCTTCATTCAAGTGTTTGCAACCTCCCAAGCAATCGCTAACACCATTCCTAACAAATAGCATAAATTTCACCCAAAAAAAGCCAACGGAAATATTATCTTAATCTCCAATGGAAAAATAAGTAGAAACAAAGCGAAAAATACTGTGCAGAAATAGTCATAAAATCCAGCATGGATATAGAGGATTCATATAATCAACCCTAGCTCATTCAAAATTGATGCTTGCACTTGAGCCAAGTGTCTATCATAAACGGTCTCTCTACCTCCCACGGTCGGAATAAAGTCAGCCTACACTCTACCCTCCCCAAAATCCACTTGTGAAATTACACTGTGTTGTTGTTGTTGTTGTTGCTTACTTGATTGATTGATTTAGCTCTCAAAGAAACTAATAAATTAATCACTTTTAGTAGATCCTTAAAATACAATTCTCAGAAACAATTGACCACAAAAAGCAGAACTTTCGTGGAATTAACCAACATAAAGCTAAATAACATCAACTATCATACTTCGATCCTAAACAAGTCGGAGTTAGCAATAGGAATCCTCCATATAACAATTCACCTCTACTTGAACCAGGTCCATTCAAATTCAAAAACAACAAGCAAAATTAACGTAATTTCCTCAAAATTTTACCTTTACTCCAGAATCAGAAGATCCAGCAACTACATTCTCAGTACCAACAGACTCCAAATTAAGCTTCCGTTTCAAATTATTCGAGTTAGGCGGCGGTCGAGGAGGCAGAGGACTTTTAATCTTCAAACCAACTACCGGCGATGAGCTCAGATCTAACGGATGATACGGCGGAGGAGCATTCTCTTTAGATGATTTATGCTTCCTTGTACTACTACTGCTAGGATTACTTGGCGAATTCGACGATTTCTGCTTCAAAAGGCTAGGGTTTGGAGATGACGACGGCGGCATTGTAGCTCCGGCAGCGTCGTGATTCTCCCTTAAGATCGTGTTTCGTTGTTGCATATAGTGCTTCATTTTGTATTTTCTCCACAGAAATGGTGAAGATGAAGAAGAAGAAGAAAAGGGAGTGTTAGGGTTCGGAGGAAGATGAAGTAGCCGTTGATGAATTTGAATTGAAATAAGAGGGAAATGGAGGGGGTGGGGGTAAAGGTATAGTAGATGACTTTATTACCCGATCTACGTGACGTGGACATCAAAAACTAGTTCACGAGGAAAGGATTGTGTTTTCATTTCCGGTTTGATGTGGGATTGAGCGTCACACTCTCATCTACTCGTATCGATAGGGATAGGTCTGATCTGGCTATGATACAAGTACAAACGAGGCAAAGGTGAGTTAAGTTCATCATTCATTTTTTTCTCTTATATTGAAATAGAATCATGGTGATTTTTTTATTTCTTTCGATACACTCACATTGAAGTTCGATTAATTTAGATTTGCACTACGTAGAACCCATTTGAAAAAATTGGTTTCTACTAAAAAAAAATCAAAATTGAGATCTTTGATCAAGAGAGAAACAGTTGCATTTGATGCACCACATCAAGAATCCTAATGATAACTAGCAAATGCGAGACATTTAACTTGACAAATACGTAGATCTAGTTCATTTTCATCAATTTTTCATGTGACAATCTTTAAAATAATGTCATTTCAAGACTTTTTAATTCATATCAAATGAATAACCTCAACTTAACTAATAATTTTATTATCTATAGTGATTTTTTCTATAACTTTATACCTAATTGAATTTAAACTAAAGTTACTGAATTTATTTGAATCTGTAAACTATACTCTAACTCCGTCTCTGCTTAGAGATTGTATCACGTTGTAGGATTGGAACCCGAAATGATTATTTAATTGTTATATGTAGTACCTTTTATAAATGAATTTGTTCCGGATCTGAAAATGGGAAGGAAAAAAGTAGAGACAGATCAGATTTTTGAAAATGGGAAGAAAAAAAAAATTAGAGACAGATCAGATTTTTGAAAATGTATAATGGGTCAACAACAGTCCTTTTTGACATTTTGTCTTTAATGGTGAAAAGCAAATTGCCAGAATAGCATTCTATATCAAAAACGAATGGTCAAGATTTAAAATTTATGAATGTTCGGTTACTTAGTTTTAAACCAAAGTTATTAAACTCGATCAAATCTGTAAGCCATACTCTAGCTACTAGAAGTCTTGGTAATAGTCAACCTCACATTTATTTTTAGAATACCAAAAAAAAAGATCTGTTATATTAGGGAATCAAGGTCATTTTTCGTATAATTATTTTATTTTAATATTCGATTTTAGTATTACCTGATGTTTCATTTACTTGAGGTTTCATATTTTTTAGTGTTGCTACTATTTTTCTTCTTCATTGTTTTCTAACATTGTTTCATCGGACGAGAGGGAGTTGCTCGGATGGTAAGCACCCCTCACTTCCAACCTGAAGGTTGCGAGTTCGAGTCACCAAGAGAGCAAAAGGGATGGGAGCTCCTACGGAGGGTGAAAATAAAAAATAAAAAATAAAAAAACATGGTTTCATCACTATTGTATTCGCTTTGCATACTTGTTTTTTATATGTTTTACTTGAGCTAAAAATCTATCGAAAACAACATATGTAAGGTAGGAGTATGATCTGCATACGTCCTACGCTGCCCAGACTCCACTCGTGGGATGACATTGGCTATGTTGTTGTTGTTGCTACAAAGAAATACATAGAGGCACCAGTTTCATAATAATACATAGTGTTCAGAAAGAGTACAAGTTAAACATCATTCTGAGAATGTCTAAAAGTTGGTAAAAGTACAACAAGGGTGCAATCAGATCATAGTCAACACTCAACAACATTTCAAGAAAAGACTCTGAACATCTGTGATTTTACAGAAGGTGTTACTTTTCTGAGTCTCGTGCTTCGAAGTCCTTCAAGATGTCATGGCAAACCATGGGAGTCCTGATTGAGGACATTGTTTGGTTTCTGGCACCGGAACAATGGAACCTAGACAAATGCGCCATAAGTCGAGTAAGATGGTGACTAGCATTGCAGCACCCAATGCATCAATGGACACTCTTGGCAAGTCCCATGAATCTCCAGGTTTCTCATCAACCCTGAGCATTAAAGCAAGCACCAACCGAGAAAAATGATTAGTAAGAGATCATAGAGTAAAAGCGTATATGGTTCTGGACCACAATTATTAACGACAATAGTGTAGACATGCAGTACGATAAGGTTAGATCACCTAATCTTGGTTAAACTCCACAAATGGTTACAAGGATGTTACATAAAAGCAAGCACCCAAGGAGAAAACTGATCAGTAAAAGATCAAGAGTAAGAATGCATTAGGTTCTGGACCACAATGACTAACGACAAATCAACAATGGTGTAGGCGTGTAGTATGATACAGATTTAAGGTTAGATCACCTAATCTTGGTTAAAATCCACAAACGGTTACAAGGTGTTTGTGTTGCCTATGGATTTAGAAAAGCACTTACAAAAGCAATGGTTAAGAACTTCGTAGATTTTTTTCTTTTAATAATAGTGAAGTATAGAAATCTACCAATCCTAAACAAGTCCAGTGTGAAATTTACCAATCCTAAACTTAGACCACTTTCACTTGTAGCACACCTTATATCTGGAAAACTAGAGTAGACCAAATCTCACTGTCAACTGTCAAATTGCGTTGAAATATTCATGAATAGCCCTCTAGAAAAGATTGAAGAGAGCTACTAGCACCGCTAAAATAAAGATTAGATGACTTTATGAAGCCCTTTAACTCTTTACAACAACGTCAATCAACTCAATGATGCACTCATCTGTTCGGCCTCAAAATTTATTTGCAAGGTCAGTTGGCCAAGAAAATCTTTGAAGTATAATGAGCATCTCGCTGCTCAACAAAAACTGAGGCAAGCTTAACTTGAGAACAGATGTTCTTTCAGCAAATTACATTTCTACCTTTAAATCTGAAACCTTGTCAAAATACATCTCATAGAACTCGATCTTCCTCCAGCATTATCTACCTTGAGGCAATTCTATGGAATATTGTGAAGTATGTTTAACTCAGCTAGTCGGTGGACTGAACTCATCCACCTTGTGTAGTACTCATAATCTTTACAAATCCTCATTTTCCACTCTAGTTTAGTACTGATTTGACTAATGCAATCAAATGATAAAAAATTGAAGAAGTTTATTAAACGACATTGGAACGCTGTAAATAAACCATATCAGCACTAGCAGAACTTCAGGAGCAGAAGCTACAGGGAAAAAAGTTCTTACCTGAAAAACATCGGATAGCTTACAATGAAGTAGATCGCATAAAACAAGGAACCAACTTTATACATGACTGCTCGGTCCACGAAGTCATAGTACGGAAACTGCATAGGTCAGAAACAAACAAGTGATTCTTTTAGCCTTATTCATGTATCTCAAAGGAATCTAATAAAGCTATATACCCTTAAGTAAGATATTTCTGGACTCCTACAATTGACCACTTACATTGGAAATAGCTAATGTCTCCAGAAAAGCTATAAAATAAGCATATGCCAGAATCCACCCAGCCTTGAAAGCCCATTGAATATTCTCGGGCAAATCAGCAATAGCATGCTGTAGTCTACGAAGGGTCATGTTTGCAGAGACATGGTAAAACAGGAAGCAAACATGTGCTAGAAGGAAAGTTGTGTGGGGTACCTGCAGAGAGTCGCATTATATAGCTTTTGTCAATACAACAACAACATGCCCAGTATAATCTCACAAGTGGGGTCTAGGGAGGGTGGGTATAGCAGACCTTACCCCTACCTTTGTGGTAAAATGAAAATTCCAAGTGAACAATGGAGTCAAGCGAAAAAAACTAACAGATGGCTTACATTATTCATCTTCCAAGATGGAAATGTATAAGAAGCCCCCAAAACTGTGAAGAAATAGTGGGTCCAAAAGTAATTCCCAACGTAAGTGAAAATTGCTATCCAGAGATTAGCCTGGAATAACAGCAAACCAATAGTCAGTCCAGAGAAGCACCAAAAAGAATTCTTAGAGAAAGAATCGTCAAATTAGCGACATGTGTAAAAGGAAATTTCTTGTCTATGCCACCCTATTCAACTAAAGAATCCACAACAGGAGTTTCATTAAGAGGTTATTAGAAACTTCTAGCCAATTAATCTGTGCCAATTTTAGTAATTTTGTCTATTAGCACCAATGTTGATAAGGGAGCTCAGATATCATAAATCAAGAAAGACCACCCAATTTCACAATGTATGGCAACAAAAACTGTTTTCTCTTGTGTTCTTTATTTTTTGTCACTTATATTTATCTTTTCTCTCCATGAGAATATTTTCCAAACTGAGTCTACTTTGGTCAATGTGTCATATGAAAATTAAATCTAGAAACGAATCATAAGAGAGGCTTATCGATGGGTCCTTCAAATTGCAGACAAGTAATTGATAATTCTTCTTCAAGAATACTTGCCTTCACCCAATAACGATCCTTCCAAGCAAGGTTCCTGTCAGCCTGCAAAAGTTACATGTAATAATAAACCGTCATGCGACTAGTTTTGTGAGAAAATACTATAGAGCTATTTTATTTTTTTAACTATACAGATCCCACTAGTTATATCATCAAGAATAGACATGACGAAGTTGCACTCAAAAGCTTGGCTGTAGGAAAAGGCTCATCACTCAAATGCAACAGTTTGCACATGAGAATTTAGACTCGTAAAAAAACATTTTATCTCCTACATTAAACATAAAAGTTATGAGTATTTTATCTCCTCCGCTAAGCACAAATCCATAATGACCGAATTGAGTAGTTTGATATGAGAAAAGGTGACAAAAAGATAACTGGTAGTAATTTAATTTATTTTTTTAAAAAAAGGAAGCTCGGTGCACTAAGCTCCCTCTATGCGAGGGGTCTGGGGAAGGCCTTAGCACAAGGGTCTATTGTACGCAGTTGTACCCTGCATTTCTGCAAGAAACTGTTTCCACAGCTCGAACCTGTGACTTCAGGTCACATGGCAGCAACTTTACCAGTTACGCCAAGGCTCCCCTTCTTTGCAGTTCATTTGAATAAGCCACTGAAAACTTTTACAGGTCTGGTTATTAAATTGTTAATTCATCACCAGAGTTTCAGTAGTAGGAGACAACTCACCTTTCCGACAAATATCATGGGTACAATTAAAGCAGGAAGTGCAGAAATAAGCCCCACCAAGAGGTATTCCCACTCTGTGAAATCCTGTCATAATAAGTCACTCTGTTAGTTACAAATAAATCATACGGAATATCTTAACAAGAGACAACATAAAAATTCACTACATACAATCCTCTCTCACACTTTCTAGTTTAATATAACAAGAAAATAAGGATGATCCATTGGTTCTTACATCATTCCCCACAAGCAAAACTAGAATCAAAGTCTTCAATAACATCTGAAGTTTCAGAATTTCAAGATGCCTCATAGAAAGCTACAAGGTTTCACTAATTTTCATCATAGATTGAAACATGCAAAATTAATGGCTTCTCATTAAATTTTGCATGTTGCTCCTTTATCTTCCTCTTTCTATAGGCAATATTACAAATAATCTATCAGTCAAGCCTCAATTGCAAACTAATCTAGTTTGGTGGTACACATCCCCGAAATACTCCAATCTATCCTGCCCCATTAGGCAATAGTAATAAGGAACATTCACTTCCCTTTACACGGTCCTCTTCTCTGATTTCCCTAATTTCCTTTCCCCCTCATAGAAAAGACAACTTTTTTGAAAATCAACATAGAACTAAACAAGCACATCACAAGGCCATGGTTCAAACATACAAATACAATCTCCAACCTTCATAAACACACAGAATCTCTACTACATATGTTAAGATGTAATTATATAAATAAAAAGTGTTTCGTTTTTAAAGATTAATCTTTTAGATGAGATGTTCAATCAATTCAACGACATGTCACACACCTCATAGAGCTTGAATGGAACCACAACACCAAGGCACAAGGTGAGCCAAAAGGGAGTGTAAAGCAGAAAGAACACTTCACCCCATCTCTTGCTAGGGTTTTGAGCTAACCACAGACTAGGTGTTGCACTATTCATTTTTTTACCTGGAGAAATCACATTCCATTACATAAGAAACATTAACAAGAAAAAAACTTCCAAAACAAGATAAGTTGCGCGGACTCTTCAACTTTTGATTCGAATTCTCCAAAAATACATACTTTTGGAGAATCCAACACACAAACATTGACATTTTTGAAGAGTCCAAGCAACATAGATCCCAAGTAGGTAAATCCAAGAACTCACCTTTCATTTGTCTCCACACATCAATGAGCTTCCCCCTCACTCAAAAATTTGAACTTGGAGAAAACCCAAGATTATTTATAGCTCAATCACAAACTAGAACTTGCCCTTAAACTCATAAGCAAATCCAAATATGAATAACCTGAAACCCCATTACAAAAAACATTCCAAGAATCAATCTTTCGTATAAAAACATCCAAGAAAGATAAAACTAAAGTTGACCCACAAATTAAATATGCATATTACAACAAAAAAAAAAGGTGGGATTTTTATCTACTATAATTATAAATCAAACCCATTACAAGAAAAGAAAATCAATACCCTTTTCAAATTAAGCATCAAAATATAGAAAAAGTTGAAAAAATACCTAAAATGAGTCCACTTATCTGTGATGATTGATGAAGAAGAGAGTGCGAAGCAGTCAAGCAGAGTGAAGAGAATAATACAGCAGAAAAGAAAAGGACAATCTACTACAGCTATTTAGTTTTTCTTTTTTTATCATATAATCTATACTCCCTTCGTCCACAATTATTTGGCAGGTATACTAAAAATAGATGTCCAAGATAAATTGTTAATTTAAACAATCAAGAAACAATTAATCACTTTTTTCCAATTCTACCCTTAATGATAGTGTAGTTCAATTGAAAAGTTATATAGACTTTTGGTATTCTTGATATAGTAAGGCTATATTAGTCAAATTACATCTTCTATTAAATTTTCCTTGAGGAGTGTGCATGACCTTACCCTGACAAACAATTGTGGACGGAGGGAGTAGTATTTTTTTTGTATTTGCCTGATTAAAATGTGAAAAAAGACAGCTCAGTTTTTTAAATTAAATTACAAAAGAGAACTAGTGATCTGAAGATTCTCGACAACAAAAATAAGTGTTATTTTAATTTATTTAACGTTCGTTGATATTTATGTATTTTTATTTTGAATATAATAAATGGTGATTTAAATTTATATAAAATTAAATTAATAAATACATATATTTCTATAATATAATACACATAAAATATAAATTACCATATCCTATATAATAATTTTATACAAATTTAAAAATTTATATATATATATTAAAAAATTACTCTATGAGCAGGAGTAGGTGGAGTATCTGATTTAACGGATTGCTAGCTTTAGTATATACACGTGTTAAATATGGCACGCCAGACACTTATTCATGATTTTATTTAAGTGCGCGGTTATTTTTAATATATCAAGAAAATATAAATTGTCATTTAGAATGATTTAGTTGGCATATATAGATAACTCATGATTGATTCTCCTTAATATTTATTGAGTCGAGTTTATCGCATAAGATTTACTTAGTGTTGTCTATATTTTATGTGCGGTTTCCATAACTATTACACTGTGGTAGTTTGCCTACTGCGCACAAAATACTCACCCCGAAAGGCAAAAGCAGTGATAGAAATTGTAGCGGTTGTAGGTTATTCTGCGATTTTTTTAAAAAAGTATTAATTATTTCTTAAAAAATGTATTTTTTTAAGACGTAAGACTATACATCAATTAATACAAATATTATGATAAAATACTCGTATTAATCTTTGTTTCTTGTAGGATGTGTATAGGGACACAATATGTAAGTTTGAATTAATTGGACTAGAATACAATAATTAAACACAAAATGAAAATCAAGAAAAAACTCTAGACGTAAGACACGAATTGAACACAAATTCTGGTAATTATGTTATTTATTTAATTATTATTATTTTAGAAAAAAAATTCAAGACATAAGACTATACATTAATTAATATAAATATTATGATAAATACTAGCGTTAATTGTTGTTTTCTAAAGAGCATGTAAAGTTTAAATAAGCTTTATATTACGCAAATTTAAATTAATCGAGTTCTAATACATATATCGAAAATCGAATCGAAGAGAAAAAATATTTTTCTAGAACATTGAAATCCAATGGCATGAAACAGAATTCTGTTATAACCTCATATTCACCTTTCAACATGAATGAACACAATTAAACTCCCTTAATTCTTGTTTTCCCCCATAATTAACAAATTAAATAATTAATTAATACCATAAACATTAATCACTTTCTTGAAATTCTTCTAATTTCTCTTTATCTTAAGACTCTTTCACCTTTGCACTTCAATTTCACCACCATTACAACCCTTTCTTCTTCATTCATATTTTTCTTTAAATAATTTGGTGGTGATAATTTAAGTTAAGAAGGGTAGAGGGGCGAGTTCGTTGTTATTCACTAAATTTTTGAATTGTGTGCACTGACTTTTCAGAATTTCTCGATTATATAAATATATATATAATCGTGCATCATTAACTATCGTAAATATCTTGATTGTCAAAAAAAAAAAAAAACTGGTGAAAATGTCAGCTATTGTTGAACCAATCTCACCAAGCAAGGCCTTGATCATGGACACAATGATGGATGAAAATAGTCAACAAGAGAATATAAAGATGCAGGTAATGACGGTGATGTTTGTGTCAGCTTATGTGCATCTAAATTAATGTTACGAAATATTTGTTATTATCCAGCTGTACATATATCGAATAACTTTGTCTATCAAAACTTTGGTGTTGATATATCATAATGCCTTCATTTTTTTCTTTATTAAGAATATAATTGATAGATAATATATATGTGTGATTAATTATGTGTTGTTGTTTTTTAATTGAAAGGATGATGAAAGTTTGAGGGAGGAGCAACTTCTTGAGAGTGATTATAGCACTTCAGATGAAGGTATATTCTTGGTGTCCAAATTTACATTTCATATGGTTCACTTTTAATTGCTATATTTGTTATGTTGTGTTTTTCGAAAGTCAATTTAACTAATTTATAAAGTTAAATTAGATTACATTAATTCGATATTTTAAACAAAAAAATTAGATATTCAAAAGATATACGAAAAGTACTATAAATTGTAACTTTTTGCACGTCAATATGATAAAAAAATACATCGTAAAATGTTAGTCAAAGTTATTATCATTTGACTCTAAAAAGGGAAACTATGACAATTAAAAGTGGACGGAGAGGGTATATTGTAACCTAATACTATTTTATGTTAGAAATATTAAAAACTACAATAAACTAATTATATTCATTCTTGCTAAAAAAAAGGACCAATTTTCCAAGTAAAGCTATCACAATATACCTCTTTTATTTTTAGTTTGCTCGCACTTTGATTATTTTATCAGACGTATGCTATTCTGCTTGAATAAAATCATATTCAAGATATTTCAACCTTTATGCCGACACAATTGAACATATTACACTTTTATAATTACAAATTCAAAACTTAATATTTATTAAAAATTTCACGATTTTCCACATGTATATCTATATAAGTACTTCTATTCAAAAAATATTTAATTCAGCTAAACTATTTTTTAAAAAACTAAGCCCGTCGTGGTATAGAGGGGTTGTATTACCCATCGAAACTTAGTTATATCGATTTTCGCCTACAAGTTCATGAATCAAATACTTTTGTCCACCAAAAATTTGACAGATCAGAAATAAAATCATCTAACAATTTTTATTTTCTTTGGTTTCTCTACACAAAATGTCATTTATTTTTAATCTTATGTTATTATTAACAAGAATTTTGTGTTTATAATCTTATATTATTATTTTTTATAGTTGAAGCAGAGAATGAATTAGAACCAGAAGTACAAGAACCAAAATTATACATAATTTGTCCTGAGAGACCAGAGTTAGTGTTATGTGAGCCATTCTTTTCCACACCTAAAGAATGTCTCTTCACTCTCAAGGAAGCAAGTAGATACAAACTCAAATTTTCATTTACTGTCTCCAACAATGTTGTTTGTGGTCTCAAATACATCAACACTACATGGAAAACTGGTGTAAGAGGTAAATACAAATTAAATATTCGAGTTAGTGGTAAAAAAACATCTAAAGTATATCGATTTTTCAAATTTCATATTTGAACTATCATATATGCCAATTTCATATGATAGTGATTTCAGATAGGAGAAGCGAACAATTGATAGTTGGTGATAGTTCAGATATGAAGCTCGAAAAAATGAACTTTTACCCTTCACTTGTATTTTGTGTACTCTCTAATTTGCATGTGTTTTTTTTCTTCTTCTTGTTGTGTTAAGTGTTCTATATTGAGTAGCAACATTATTGAGGGTGACGTATAATTGATTTGAGCTATAATTACTATCAACACATATTGTATTAGTTAAAAACATGCAAAAGAGCTATATCAATGTATATGTGTATTGTGCATTTGCTACAAATCTTAAGATATAACCGCTTTATAATTTTTTGAAACTATAGTTATTTATATTATAAATATAGTCTACATATTTATGATATCGCGTAATTTTTCCTTTTATTTACTTAAAAACATTTCATTGTTATGGCAGTTGATAAGTCTCAAGTGATGTTGGGAACTTTTGAACCTCGAAAAGAGCCATATATTTATGAATTAGAAGAAGATGTCACACCTTCTGGTGTCTTTGCAAGGGGTTTATATACTACAAGAACACAGGTATATTTTTAGCTGTAATTGACATTTTTTTTAAATGTCTTTAAAATTTATAGCGATATTGGATTTAATTACAATTAATTAATACCGATAAATATTTTAATATTTTTTATTAATATATATATATATATTTGTTGCCGCTAACCAATTTTTTT
>JAJOOO010001687.1:0-43031 GCA_029582685.1 Solanum piurae
CAAAAATAAAACTCAAGTTTGACTTGTTTAAAAAAGGTCCAACTAAGTGAGGGGTAGTTTGGGTACTATGGGTTATTGTTTTAAGTGTTTTTAAGTATTTTTAAAGGTATTTAAACTTGTATATTGTATTTTAGAATTTATTTTTCTAAATCAAAACCCCAAAGTTCTTTCTCTCTCGAAAGTTCTCTCAAGTTCAAGGAAGAAGAATGTGGAGAGCTAGGGTTTCAAATTGAGAGTTTCTTCCACCAAATTTCATTGGGATTTCATCAAGTGAGGTATGGTGGTTCTTGATCTAGGACTCATCTTCATCCTAGAGTCAATTTCAAAGGATTTTACAATGTTTTCAAAAAGTGACTAAAAGCTTGTTTTTAAATTCTATCAAGGGTTCTTGCATTAAAATGATTTGAAACGTTGGGATATGGGTTAATTGATATTTTTTTATGGTTTTGGAATGAAATACTTCATAAACCCTTGTCTTCTACAAAACCCTAAAATTTGCTATGAAGTGGGTCTATTTCTATAAATTCAAAGTTGATGAAACTATGTGTAAAGTGAATTGTATTGATATTTCTTGTGTTGTTTAATATTTATTTATGATTAATTATTGATAATGGATGAATTAAGGGTGGTAAGCCTTATGAGTGAAGTATTGGTGAGTGCTTGGATTTTGGTGATTTTGGCTATGGCTTTGGATTATGGTAAGAAATATTGAACTCTCTCTATTGAGTTGATTGTTGTTGGTAGATTGAATCCACCTTTGGTGAAGGTGTTATATCTTATTCTTGTGTGGTGTTATTGTGAATTGAGGCCATGAAGGGCATTATATGAGTGTTATTATTCATATATGAGGCTATACGTAAAGTCCTATATGAAGCTATATGTAAAGTTTGTGTGAAGCTATGATGTGAAGATGTTATAATGGTATTAATGTGATATTGTATAAAGTGTTATTATGCTAATGTGAAAGCATGTTTCTCTTATATGATGAGTCTTTACAAGATGATGTTGTAGCTTATATGCTAGACTTGAGTATCTTGTCTTGTGTCATGAAAGCTTGATTGTATATGAATGTTTGGTTGGTCTATGACTTAGTAATGGAGCTCTTCTTATAAATGCTAAAAGAGGAATTCTAGGCCAAGACTTGAATTGGTAGACTTAAGCATAGTGCCTTTTCATGAATCTAGCTTTCCTAGGTAAATGTATAACCTTGAAGGATGGGCCTTAGGGTGTTGTTCCCTTCTTGAGTGAAATGATAGACTTAGAGATGGATGGAGCCGCAACGGCATGAGAATCCTTATCTAAGAAAGTCAAATGAGCTATCCTTATGAACCTAGATTGGCTATGACTAAGAAATGGGGCCTTTCTTGGGAAGAGGTAGTATGGGTTGGTTGAACTAGAAAAGGAACCCTCTCTAGTACATATGTGATTGAATACTCTATGGAAACCAAGGCTAAGCACCGAGCGGATGTGGTTAGGATGGTGGCCTAGTTGAGCATGAGGTAGTAGAACAACCTCCATGGAGTAGGATAGACTCCGGATTCCATACCTTACTAGTATGGTCTATGTCGGTTAAGGCCTATTTCCATCATATGGGATGTGCACTCTAGTATTGGATAGGTTTTACAATGTGTAGATAGTGGTATGGGATGCTATCTACACATGGCACAAGTAGGCTTAGAAGATACTAAAGTGAGTTCCCTAAGCCTTAGGGCTATTATGTGATTGTCCCCTATATGCTTGTGTGTCTCTTAAATGGTCTATAAAGATTATTGACTAAGTATGTTATAATGTAATGATAAAACCCTTGTCTATGGTAACTCTTAGGAAAACTTAGGTGTATATGAAGAGGTTGTATGGGCGGTAACTTCATTATTCACTTAAATGTGGCTTAGGGTGACTTGAGATAGAGGCTTAAATGGTAATGAAGGAATTACTTTGCTATCTTGTTTAAGTATTGTACACTTGTGTTAATTGAGTTGTAAATGATATGAATATGGTCTTATGTGTGAATGGTGACTTGAAATGTGGGTTTGTGCTTGTGGTTGTAAAGGTTTGTTAAAGAAGGTCTCTAAAGCATACATTCCTTGTAAATGTCCATTGTGCATGTTTTCTTGCATGGCCATCATACTTAGTACTTATTGTACTAATTCCATATTTCTCTATTGTTACAAGTGTAGGTGGTGGAAAGTAAGGAGATCTTTTGAGGAAGCTTGGGATATTGACTCTTCTCAAGAAGCTTGGTATGTCCTCATATATTCGAGGAAATAGTTGTTACCTTTCTAGTATTTCCACTTAGACATTTTATAAGATTTATATTTTGTTGTAAAGGGTCGTGTCCCTAATATGTTCTATTCGTGTCTAAGATGGTAGATGAAACTTAGAAATTCTACTTCGTTACATTTGAAAGATTTTATGAGTATTATGAACTTGTTTCAAAAAGTGTTTCAATTCCTTACGGTTTTTATTACCGAATGCGATGAATGAATGCTAAGAGGCTTGTATTATACCTCCGAGAGGTCGAGTACGCATGTTACGACTTGGAGGTGCTCTCGGTTTGTTACAAAAATACCGGCACTCAAACAAACAGAGTAGGGTAACAAGTAATCTTCACTAGGCGCCCATATGGCGAAGGCTTGCTGCAATCGCTGAACTTTTTGGTGATTCGCCAAATTGTCTAGAGCTTCCTGAATTTTTCCAGTATGCAACCATTCCATTTTGGAGCAGGAAGGCAGACAAGAGCGACTCTGCCGAATAACATTAGCGCATCATCTAATGGATGTGAAACCTCACCGAAAGATCCAAGACTCCAAGCTATCAGGGCTAGTGCAAAAAGGAAGTGAAAGTCAGATCGCCCAATCACCTCGACAAATCGCCGAGTGGTGCATGTATCCTGCCTAATGTTCTAGTGTCTTAGCCAGCTATTGATGCTACGAAGGCGATCAACTTCGTGATTGCCAAACTTACTGGGCGAAGCGCCGAAGGTTCTTAGCCTCGCAAAATCACATACACCTGCACATTCATGGCATTCTCCAAAATATAACTTCAAGCGTTGCCCATTTACTTTGGAGGCAGGGCCCTCTTTACCTTCAACTTCAATGGCTCCATTTGTGAACATACATGTTACCCTAAATGTCCCTGACTATTTGAATTTGAGATTTCCCGAAAAGAGTCTCAGTCGAGAATTATATAGAAACACCCAATCTCCAACTCGAAATTCCCTCCTAAGGATTTTAGAATCATGCCACTTCTTCATTTTTCCTTGTAGAGGGCTGAACTTTCGTATGCCCTAAACCTGAATTCATCCAATTCATTTAGTTGATCTACTTTTCCTTTTGAAATCTTGGCCCAGTCCAGATTCAGAGCCTTTAGTGCCCATAATGCTTTGTGTTCCAGTTCAACCGGTAAATGGCAAGATTTCCCAAAGACTAGCTGATATAGAGACATTCATATTGGTGTCTTGTAGGCAGTGCGATATGCGCACAGAGTATCATCTATCTTTAGAGAACAATCAGTCCTATTTTTATTTATAGACTTAGCCATGATACTCTTGATCTCACGATTTGAAACTTCAACTTGGCCACTCGTTTGAGGATGATATGGCGTTGCTACTTTATGTCTCACCCCGTACTTGCTTAATGCAGATGCGAAAAGCCTATTGCAAAATTGGGATCCACCATCACTAATAATAGCCCGAGTAGTGCCGAACCTATCAAAGATGTAGTGTTTTAGGAACTGAACAACAATTTTCCTTTCATTGTTTGGTAGTGCGACAACTTCTACCCATTTAGAAACATAATCTACTGCCACAAAAATGTAAATTACCAAATGAACTCAAAAATGGACCCATGAAATCTATTCCTCAAACATCAAATAACTCAACTTCCAGAATAGGTTTGAGAGGCAGCTCATGTCTTCTGGACACTCCACCTTGTTTTTGGCATTGTGTGCATTTCTTAACAAATTTATGGGCATCTTTGTAAAGGGATGGCCAGTAGTAACAACTTCAAAGAATTTTAGTGGGTGTACGCACTCCACCATGATGACATCAACCGGTGAAGCATGACAAGCAAGGACAATTTCATTGAATTCCTCTTCCGATACACATTTCCTAATGATATGGTCTACACACTCTCTGAATAAGTATGGTTCATCCAAAAGTATTTTTTGACATCGAACAAGAACCTCTTTTGTTGATAGAGGTTTAGTTCTTCCGGTATCAATCTATATAATACATAGTTAGTAAAATCATCATAACAAGGAGTTTGTTGTAGAATTAACGTGAATACATGTTCATCGAGAAAGGAATCATTTATGTCCGCCTCTAGCTCATCATTTTCCTTGCCTTCTAACCTTGATAGGTGGTTATCCACCTGATTTTCACAACCTCTTATGTCTTTGACTTCAAAGTCAAATTCTTGCAACAATAGCACCCAACTTATCAATCTTGGCTTGGCATCTTTCTTTGGCATAAAAAAATGCAGAGCAACGTGATTGGTGTGTACAACTACTTTTATGCCTAACAAGTAAGCCCAAAATTTATCAAATTTCTATACCACCGCAAGTAATTATTACTCCGTATTTGTATAGTTATGTTGAGCACCATCTAGAGTTTTACTTGCATAGTAAATGGGATGGAATAGTTTGTTGCATTTCCCCCGAACACGACACCCAATGTCATACCACTTTCATTACTCATCACTTCGAAGGGTGCTGACAAATCAGGACAAATGATAACCGAGGTGGAAATCAATTTCTCTTTCAAACACTTAAAGGCTACCATACATGCATCATCAAAGTTGAATTTTACTTCCTTCTCCCAGAGCTTGCACAAAGGGTGTGCATTTTTTGAAAAGTCTTTGATGAACCTTCGGTAAAATCCAGCATGCCCCAGAAACTATGAATACCTTTCACCGAGATTGGTGGTGGTATCTTCTCAATTACTTTGATCTTTGGTTTATAAACTTCCTGCCCTTTTTGTGACACTTTGTCACCAAGAACTATGCCTTCCCTAACCATGAAGTGGCATTTCTCCCAATTTAGGACCAATTTTGGATCCACACATCTTTGAAGGACTTGCCCCATGTGTGCTAAACATGCTTCAAAAGTATCACCCAAAACTGAGAAGTCATCCATGAAGACTTCCATCGAGTCTTCTACCATATTAGCAAATATATATAGCATGCAATGTTGAAATGTCTATGGAGCATTACATAACACAAAAGGCATCCTTTTGAAAGTAAACGTCCCATATGGATAGGTGAATGTGGTTTTCTCTTGGTCTTCCACAGCTATCGAGATTTGATTGTATTCGAAGTATCCATCTAAGAAGCAATAACATCCTCTTTCTGAAAGACGATCAAATATTTGATCCATAAAAGGCATGGGAAAGTGATCTTTTTTTGTCCAAGAGTTTAACTTCGGGTAATCCATGCATACTCGCTATCCAGTTACCGGTCTCATAAGAACAAGTTCCCCCTTTTCGTTTGGGACTACTATGATGCTTCCTTTTTTGGTACACATTGTACCGGACTCACCCACTTGCTATCCGCAATAGGATAGATCACCCCTACATCTAACCACTTTATTATCTCCTTTTTCACCACCTCTTGCATTGGTGGGTTCAATCTTCTTTGATGCTCAAAACTCGGTTTACACTCTCTATCAAGCTGAATTTTGTGAATGCAAATGCCGAGTGGAATGCCCACAATGTCAGGGATAGTCCATCCAATAGCTTTGATGTATTTTCTCAACACTTCAAGGAGCAACTTTACTTGCCATTCAAGCAAGTCTGCTGCAATGATTATGGGTAAGTTGCTATTTACTCCCAATAATCCATAACAAAGATTGGAAGGGAGCACTCTCAACTCAAGCTCTGTTGGTTCGTCCGTTGATGGCTTCGGGAGAGGATTTTCTCGATTTTTCAGATCTATATCCAGCTTTAATGGAGTCTTTTAATATTCCCCCAAACCTCAAACGGTAGTTACTACCTCATTGTAACCTAGGACTTCGGCCTCATAATAGTTTTCAAGCACAACCTGAAGTGGTTCACTCATATACATAAAATGGCTCACACTAGCCAATGCTTCGTCAATTACATCAATAGTCGAAACCACATGAATATCTCTTGGGTGCTTCATTTACTTACACATATTAAAGGTGACTTCATCTTCATTTACCCTGAACTTCAATTCTCCACATTCAACATGCACAATCTCTCTCCCGGTTGCTAAGAATGGTCTTCCCAAAATAATGGGAATTTCAGCATCACTCTCGCAATCAAGGATGTCAAAATCAACCGAAAAGATGAATCGGTCCACCTTTACCAAGATATCGTAGGGTATCCCCATGGGGTGCTTGATTGATCGGTCTACCATCAGAAGTCTCATTGTTGTAAATTTCGGTTCACCCAACCCAAGTTGTTTATAGATTGTGTATGTCATTAGATTTGTAGTTGCTCCCAAATAACATCGGGCCTTGGCAAATTGAAGCATACCGATAGTGCAAGGAATGGTGAAGGCTTCAGGATCTTCTTTATTTTTAATAATCTCATTGGTCATAATTGCACTAAAATATGAGAAACTTCAATTGTTTCTAAGTCCAAGGTTCTTTTCTTTGTAACTAGCTCCTTCGTAAACTTTGCATAACCCAGCATTTCTAACAATGCTTCCACTTGTGGGAGATTAATTGATAATGTCTTGAACACCGATAGGAACTTCTTAAACTTCTTATCCTCATTTTTCTTCTTCATACATTAAGGAAATGAAGGAGTTATTTTGGGGAGAGGTTGCACAACTTTTGCTATTGGGGTGCTTTTTCACGCATCTTTTTGTAACTCTTCGACAAAGCTTTGTTGGATCAGTATCTCTTCTTCCTAAATACCTTTGTATTCTTCATGAACTTGTGCTTCATCATTACCCTTCATATCACCTACCGCTCCCTTTAAACTATGAGTAATCACAGCCAGATCTATATCACCATCCTCTACCAAAGTTGTTATATGTATGGTTTCGCCGTCCCCCATTATTTTTGGTTCCAAATGTGCTGAAAGTTTACTCAACTGACCTTCAAGTACATTGATTGCATCAGCGTAAGAGTTCACTCTATTGTTTAATGACAAAAAAATGGCTTTCATCCATTTTAGCAAGTCATCCGAGCCCTCAACTTTGTCAAGTTGCGAGATAACAAATCGTCTACTCAGAGACTACTTGCACTCCCCTTTGACTTTGGGCTCTAGCTCGATTTAGTGTGATCCATTTCATAATCATCCGCTCTTTTCCAAGGATCACTTTGCTCAACCCATTCTTGATAGTATCCTTTTCGCTCTTCTTCTTTGTAAGAGTTCCAACCTTCATTCCTACCCTGCTGCAAGTAGCGTGGGTGGAAACCCTCCTCATAATTGTAAGAGTTCCAACCTTGATTCTCCCCTAACTTTGAATAGTTCGAGGAAGAACCTCCTAGACTCAAAATACTGTACTTGCTCCTTTGGGTTTTCCACATTTTCTAACACTTGTACCTGTTGCAGCTCTATTTGGGCTAACATCTTGTTGATGTTCTCATCCCTTTCTCTTTCTTTATCAAGTTTCTCTTAAGTAATTCTAAAGCAAAAAGGTGAAACTTAATCTTCTTGAGTGTACCATTCTTGATTTATTTTCGTCATGTCATCAGGAAGAAATGACTCCACCTCAAACGATTGCAACATTATTTCACGTCGAACCAATTGATCAGCTAGTCCGTTTTCACCGAATCAAGACTTCGGTAGAAGTATTGGGGAAGCACATTGTTTGGAAGTCCGTGAATTCGGGATTGAAGTAGTAGCTTCTTGAACCTCAGCCACGTTTCATGGATAGGTTCACCTTCCAATCGTTTGAAAACTTGAATGTTGTCTCTGAGTTTAATCATCCTCGATGGAGGAAAGAACCTTGAATTGAATGTCGTAGTAAGGTCATCCCAATATGTGATGGAATTCTTAGGTAAATCATCCAGCCAACTATTAGCTTCACCCGTCAGAGATAATAGGAATAATCTGAGTCAGACTGAATCTTGTGACATATTCTTGAATGAGAATGGATCACAGACCTCTATAAAATTCCTCATATACTCATGTGAGTCTTCGTGAGTCAACCCTCCATAGAGTCCCTTTATTTGGAGGAGATGGAGAATTGTGCTAGTGACATGGAATATAACATTCTCTTCGGTTAACAGTAAACAAATTGCAGCAATCCCACTCAATTGGATTGGTTTATGCACACTATTGAGATAGTCAATATCACCTTGGTGGCCCACTTGGGTACCGTTAATCTCTGCCTCACTCATTTCCTCTCCTGTTCAATAAAACCAACACAAACACAAAACAAATAAAATCGATTAAACTTCAGCCAACAAAATAACAAATCAAACTTCGGTAAGAGAATTCTAAACAACACAACTCCCCAGCAGAGGTGCCATTTCGATTAACGTAACAACTACACGTCATCTTATACTAGGTGTAGATGATCGTTAAGCAATATAAACCCAACAGAAGAGTTCGTGTCAATCCCACAGAGAGCAGTTTTATTTTGAATTTAAATATGAGTTACGATAGTGGTTTTTGTAGCTAAAGGACTAGAGATTTTTGAAAACTATTAATGAAATTTAAAGGGTGACATCAATGTAAGGGTGAAGGGATTTTTAGATCAAAAAATAGCCTCAACAAGTAACTAGGAACAACCAAATAGGATAAAGGTACTTGGGGAATTGACCAACCAATTACTTAATTCAACTCAGTGGGTGCAAATTTTTAACCAAAAGTGCTAACTCTTCTAGGGTAAGATTAACTTTAGGTGAGGCACTTTTTTCTCGGAAAACTACCTCGTTTCAATTGAGTTCTTTCGAACCTAAACGCTTTAAACATAAAGACGAGTCCACAACCTCACCACATCCACTCTCTCGAGCAGAATACATAGCATGAGTCTTAGGATTTACTCTCTCGAGATGAATCCAACATGACCCACTAACTATGAGTGCCAACTTTTAACTGTAGGTTTACACTTCTTTCTCAAGCAAGCATAAAATACTAAATTATATTGAAATAAACATGCAATAGAGTAGTTAAACCACAATGATAAGCAAGACCCACTTTGAATTAGCACTAAGATTGATAATAACTAACACCCATCAAGCCAAATTCAACAATTAATCACATTGTCAAATCCGCAAGATTGAGGTTTTAGATAATCATCATAAAAGATAGACATTCAGTACCTAATACATGCTCCATAGATGGGTATCAAAAATCAAAGTTCTAAGGTGAATAATATCTTTTCTATTATAATACCCAAGTGAAATCTTTTACCAAAATTGCTTAAAGTCCACAAGAATAGTGTTTTTGTTCTCTCTATTTTGTTCCACAATGACTAAATTCCTTCTCTGTCTTCCAAAAGTCAATTTATACCTATCTTAAATATGAATTTTTGGGTTTGATCGGTGAGGAGAGTCGAGCTTCACCGACCAGTCCGCGACTCACCGATCGTTCTTGACCATTGCTCCTTTCTTCTTCACATTTTACTCATTCAGACACTGTAACTTTAGGCAATATAAATAGGGATCGCTGATCACTTCCTCGATGCGCCTTTTAGTCCTTTAGCTTGCCAATTCAATTTCATCTTGGTTTTGATCAGTGCGTTTGATGGTAAAATCTTCCTTCACCAATTTAGTCGATGATGCACATATAGAGAACGCAGTTCACCTAGGTTTTTCCTATTTCAGGCTCACTGTTCTGTAAAATTAGGCGGTCTTGGGGCAGCTCGGCAATCCGCCGAGTTCTCTTAGTGATCATCAAGCTTGTTTTTCTCCTCTTTTTCAGCTTGTATTGTTCCTTTATTCCTTTTAGTGTCCTTCCTTTATTTTTCATGACATATACCTAAAAATAAAGGATTTAACATCAGTTTATGGCACGAATTAGACATTTGAGGGTACTAAATCTATAAAAACAGAGCCCAAAATGAGTCTAAATCTCGAACTCATCAAGAAGATGAAGAGGAAGAAGGATGAGGAGGAGGAGGAGGAGGAGAATATGAAGGAAAAGAATAGGAAGGAGGAGGAGGAGGAGGAGGAGAAGAAGATGAATGAGAAGGAGAAGGAGAAGGAGAAGAAGAAGGAGAAGGAGAAGGAGAAGGAGAACGATAAGGAGAAGGAGAAGAAGAAGGAGAAGGAGAAGGATAAGGAGAAGGAGAAGAAGGAGAAGAATAAGGATAAGGAGAAGGAGGAGAAGGAGAAGAATGAGAAGAAGGAGAAGGAAAAGAAGAAGAAGTAGAAGAAGGAGAAGAACAAGAAGAAGAAGATGGAGAAGAAGAGGGAGGAGATGATGAACAAGGACAACAAGAAGAAGAAGGAGAAGAAGATGAAGAAAAATGAGAAGGAGAACAAGAAGGAGGAGATGAAGAAGAAGGAGAAGAAGAAGAATCAGTAGAAGAATAAGAAGAAAAAGAAGGAGAAAAAGGAGAAGAAGGATATTAATAAGAAGAAGAAGAATAAAAAGAAGATGAAGAAGAAGAAGAATATGGGGAAGAAGCAGAAGAATATGGGAAAGAAGGAGGAGAAGAAAAAGAAGAATAAGAAGAAGAATAATAAGAATGAGAAGGAGGAGAAGAAGAATAAAAATAAGATGAAGAAGCAGAAGAATATGGAAAAGAAGGAGGAGAAGAAAAAGAAGAAGAAGAATAAGAAGAAGAAGAAGAAGAAGAATGCGAAGGAGGAGAAGAAGAAGAGGTAGAAGAAGCACAAGGAGAAGAAAAACAAGGAGAAGGAGAAGAAGGACAAGGACAAGAAGAAGGATAAGGAGTATAGTAATAAGAAGAGAAGAAGAAGGAGAAGGAGAAGGAGAAGGAGGATAGGGAAAAAAAGAAGGAGGAGAATAAGGAGGGGAAGAAGAAGGAGAAGGAGAATGAAAACGAAAAGAACAAGAATAAGAAGATACAGAATAAGAAGGAGAAGGAGAATGAAAAGTGGAAGAACAAGAATAAGAAGATAATGAAGAAGAAGGAGGAGATGAAGAACAATGAGAAGAAGAAGAACAAGAAGAATAAAAAGAAGGAGAAGAAGAACAAGAAGAAGCAGAAGAAGAAGAAGGAGAAGGATAAGAAGAAGAACAATGATAAGGAGGAGGAGAAGAAGGAGAAGAAGGACAAAGATGAGAAGGAGGATAAGAAGAAGAACAAGGAGAAGGAGAAGGAGAAATAGGAGAAGGATAAGGAGAAGAATAAGAAGAAGAACAAGGACAAGAAGGAGAAGGATAAGAAGAATAAGCAAGAGAAGGAGAAGAAGAAGAAGAAGAAGAAGAATGAGAAGGAGAAGAACGGGAAGAACAAGAAGCAGAAGAAGAAGGATAAAAAGGAGAAGGAGAATGACAAGGAGGAGGAGAAGAAGAAGCACGAGAAGGAGAAGTAAAATAAACAGAAAAAGGAGAAGAATGAGAAGGAGAAGGAGAAGAAGAAAAATGATAAGAAGAAAAATGAGAAGGAGAACAAGAAGAAGAAAGAGAAGAAGAGGAAATAGAAGAAGAAGGAGGAGGAGGGAGAGGAGGAGGAGAATAAGAAGAAGAAGAAAAAGAGGAATGATAAGAGGAAGAACAAGAATGAGAAGGAGGAGGGGGAGGAGAAGAAGGATAAAGAGTAGGAGGAGGAGGAAAAAGAGGAGAAGGAGAAGTAGAAGGTGAAGAAGGAGAAAGAAGAGGAGGAGAAGGAGAAGAAGTAGAAGAAGAAGAAGAAGTAGAAGGTGAAGAAGGAGAAAGAAGAGGAGGAGAAGGAGAAGAAGTAGAAGAAGAAGAAGAAGGAGAAGGAGGAGAAGAAGGTGGATTAGGAGGAAGAGAATTGTACCATAGCTTTTGCTCTTTGAACTTCAAGGTATGACAGTCTTTATCGATGGATCTTTTTCCTCCGAATGATTCAAAAAACCCTATAATTTTTATAAAGTTAGATTCCCAAATCAAATTAGGGTTTTATTCAATTGTTATGGGTTGCTTTCAATGTTGATTCAATTGATTGTTTTATATGTTCTTATGCATGACTTGAAGTAATTGCATGTTTTGAATTGTATCCCTCAATGAAACCATGCATGGACCATGAAATTTAAACAATGATCGGATACTATGGGTTTTGAACTATGAAAGATGAATTTTTGAAGATATGCATATTTATTTATGAAATAGATAACAATGATTTAAGGCCGCTTTGAGAGTAAAGTATCAATGTTCTTGGTGTTGTTGTGAATGGATTTCTCACATACTACTCAATACATGAATGTGAAAGGGTTTTCTCATATAAAGGATTCTTTGAGTTAAAAGTTTTTCTCAACGAAACATTGAAACAAGATTTAGGAGCTATTCTAAGAAAACCTAGTTCGGATTGGCTACTTAATATGCCTTCCATGGATGATAAGACATGTGGCAATTCCCATGTCTCTTACTGATAAGACAAGTTCAGACTAATGACTTTCCCCTGGGATTTATTCTTAGCACCGAGTGGACAAGAGGCGATTACCCATGTCCCATAAACTATGTGCCACCGTACGTTTCTCTTAGATAGACATTAGCTAGTGGATCCACTTAAGCTAGAAATTTATGGTTCTTACATTGGAAAGTAAGGATATCTCTTTTCGGTGTAGGATAGACACCAGATTCCATGCTATAGCTCATTGGTTCTATATGTCAATTAATGGCTACTTCCCACAATAATGAACTAAGGTTACTTTTAGAAGTATCAGTCATGTATTTAAAGATGATTTAACTTGCATTGACCATGATCACGATTATGTTTTCTAACCTTTTAACTTATTGTTGAATTTGGTCATTGCATGTCATGAAAAGTCCTTTTAGCATGATTTTATAAACTCTTATGCATTGCTATCATACTTGGTACATTATATGTACTCACACATACTCTTGCCTACATTGTTTCAGTAATGTAGGGTCTGCCGATCCTATTTCGCACCCTCGTGGCTAGTGATTGATTTCCTAAATTGCTTCTGAATATTTGTGAGTCCTCATGTTCCGAGAACTGAACCCTTTATTTCTTCTTGTCTTTACTTTTGCATATTGTATGTGATGTATGAGTTACGTCCCAATCACTCTTTGATGTAATAGATGGCTTTGAGACTCTGTTAGACTTCCGCTACGTTTTATCCAACTCTTTGTGATGTAAAATTGTCCTTTGAACTCTTTCAATTCTATTATCTTATATGATGTATGCTCATTGCCTGTGTAGGGCCTCTCAAGGTTTGATTCGCCATGTCACATCTAGGGTGTACTTTGGGTCGGGACAAACTTGGATTTCAGAGTACATGATTTAGAAAGGTCCTGAGAAGTCTCTAAGCCACGTCGAGTAGACTCTTATTCATGAGTGTGAAGCACCACCAATTTATGAATAAGAAGCTACAAGATGATTGATGAGTCCGAGATTTGTAATCATTTAGGGCTTTATTTATAATGATTTAGTGTCCTCAAATGCTTATTTTGTGCCAAAAAGGAACGTAGCGAGCTGAAAGAATGAAGAAAAGAAAGTCTGGTGATCGCCAAGTCTACTTGGCCAATCGCCGAATGGCTGCTTGACCGCTTAAAGTTCCGGTATGCCAAGCCCTGAAGGAAAGAACCAAGTTGGTCAGAGAAAGGAGCAGTTGCCGAGTTGTTCCACGATGCAGTGTTGGATCGCCCAAAGTTACAGACCTTGAGGATATTGAAGGCTAAGGCAGAAGGACGTTGAAATTGACCACAGGTTGGATCGCCGAGTGGATCGGCGAGCCCGACTTACTGCACTAAGTGGCTCTTCGCAGCATATTTTTGGCGACTATAAATATATTTTTGAACATTTAGTTTAGTATCTAATTTTCTTTATATCAAATTGTGATTATTATGTTGAGAATTGAGATAGGTTTTTCACTAGTTTTTCCTAAGCTTTGGAAAATTGAAGTTTTTCACTTTTGAGAAATTGACAGTGGGTCTTTGAGATTCTTCGAATTGGAACATTGTAAGGACAAAATCAATCTTACCAAGTTGATGGAAACTCAATTTCGTTACGATTTTTATCTTTTTATGATGTCTAGCTAAAACCCCAATTATTGGGGTGTGATTATGTGGGCTGATTTAGTTTATGACTATTGCTAATTGTTAGTTTAAATGTTGTTTAGAAGTGATTTCAATCAGTAATTCTGGTTTAATTTAAGAATTATAGTTGCAAATACAGTTCTACCCTAGTATTTTTTTCTAGTTCTAGAGAGAGGTTTTAAAACTAAGCTTATTGATTGATGGTCAGTGGGTATTGGGTTCACATGGGTTCAACTCGAGAGAGTGAATCCTAAACCCAATTCCACATATTCAGCTCGAGAGAGTGAGTGGACTAAGGTTTGGGTTGTTCTTATTATGCTTGCTTTTTGATGTTCGAGAGAAATTGTCACGACCCGAGCCTACACCCCGTATGTGACACGACGTATAAGATTCCAAAAAGTATCATACAAGCCTCATAGCATGGCATAACATAAGATAATAGATTTAGTGCGGAATTTAACCCTTCTCTTTAAATCCAAACAATCGAAAATCATTTAAAACATCAAAAGTTTACTAGTCCTACATGACCATCTAGAAACAATATTTGAATAAAAAATAGGGTCACAACCCTTTACAATTGAAAGTCTTAAAGTATCTAATAGAATAAATGACATGAAACATCAATGAAACACTGGTCCTAGAATCCACGAGGACATACCACAAGTCTCGGAAGAACTCAATCCAAGCTTCAACTAGAAGGAATCAACTCACTTGCCGAACCCTACACTTTGTAGTAAAAATAGAAGAAATATGGGTTAGCACATTTAATGTATTAAGTATGATAGCCATGAAAAAACCATTCTTAAAAAGGACATTTTATTTGAAAAGCATTCTTTATGCTAATTTGAGAAAACTTCATGAACATGAGTATAAGATGCATAAGATGCAACATAATCAACATACAATCCATTTCATCACATTAAGCTTTCACCAAAAGGAACCCCAAGCTATACTTTGTGAAATGTATGAATAGCGTCATATACCACCATCCACACTAAGTACCACATTAAGGCCACCAAAAGTGAACTTACCATTCTTCCTTTTCACCTTTAGACAATACTCAGACATAAGGAACATAAACATTTCATAAGACATGACAAGAAAAGTAACTCATAATATCATCCAAGTAAAGCATGCATCATTACATTAAGCATTTAATTCAACATTCGTCATTAGCTTCATTAAGAGTACATTCATTCATTAGTCATTAAGACATTAGAGAACTCACTATATCCCTCTCAAATCCTACTCGTGCAATGCATGGATGGCATCCCATACTAGCACCCACACTTCATAGAACTTCTCAAGAAACTATAGTGCACATCTCACATGATGGGAATAAGCGTTTAATCGACATAGACCATGTGAGCTTGACATGGAATCCGGTGTCTTGACCCACACCGTAAAGAGTTGGTCTACTTGCCTAAGGTAGGACCGGTAATATTTTAACTTAGGTGGATCCACTAGCTATACCTATGTGGGCACATAGTTATGGAATAAGAAAGATGTTCATTGAAACCCGGCCTAACGTAGGGAGAGCCTCCATCTTACCAAATCCACTCGGTACGTAGCCTCCATTCCCATAGAGTAGTTCATTCACATTAACACTATTGTACTTGAGAGGGCCACCAACATTAGGTCTACCTACCAAAAGTTTTAATTTCGATATCATGCCTAGAATACCTAAGTGTTAATTTTCCCAGTTTTATGCCTTTAAATTGATCATATATTGTTGGTTTGTGCTTAATTGTTTTTGGGTCTAGTCGAGTGAAGTCTGAGTAACCCATAATTATGCTAAATTACGTACTTTGCCGATGATGGATCGTTTGACGTCATTATTAAGGGGTTAAGTCATCAAATGGACAATTTTGGCAAAACTAGGGGAAGTCTGAGTACCCCGATTGCATGGGTCTGAGTCTAATTGATTGAGTGTATGGTTTGATTTTGTTTTAAGGGGCTACGGGGTTGATTTTAAATGTCTGGGTACAAAGTAGGCACGTTGGGCAATTTGGTGAGCTGGGTCGAGCTCGTCGAATCCCCCTTGATCGCCTTTAATTTCATGCGTTTTGATGCTTTTGGTTCTGTAATATTCGGTGAGAAGCTTGAGTTCACTGAGTGCACTCGACGAATCACTGAATATCATCTTTGATCTCCCTTTCTGTGCTCCTAACCCCTAAAATACACTGTAACTTTGGGCAGGCTAGTCCTTGCTCGCCGAATGCTGTCGGTGATTCGACGAAAGGGCCCTCCCCTCGCTGACATGCCATTTTTCTAGAAAATTTTGAAGACAATCATTTCAGCGAGCACCATCTAGCTTGCCAAAGTGATTCAGCGAGCCTGTCAGCATTATGATTTCTGTGATTTTTCTTGAAATGTTTCTAACTTTCTACGATATTTTTGCAGATATGGCTTGAACCAACTTGGACATGCCGCCCCATAAAAGAGCACGGCGCATAGTGATAAATGAAGGGGCAGCCAATCCTCCTAAAAAGGGAAAGACGGCACCTCCCAAGGGAGGCAAGGGCAAGGAAAAGAAGGACATATATGAGGTTCCGGAGCATAACTCCGATAGCGAGAGAGAGTCTTTTGACTCTCAAGCTGCATTTTCTGAGGCAAGGTCAAGGGCGAGGGAAAGATCGTATGACTATTTTGTAATTGTGGTATTGTTGCAAGATCCTTCTCCACATACACTTACACATGGCTATGCATGAAAGGTCTATGATTATGATAATATTGTTGTGTTGTTTGAAAGGCTATTCTCATGAAACACTATGAACATGATGTGAAAGGTTTACTCACGTATTAATGAATCTAAGGTTGAAAGGACATTCTCACCTAATGAATCCATGATCTACCATGATACCATGTTGGTTTGAGTGCTAGTCATTCTTCCATGAACATGCATTTAAAGTAAAGACTTAACATAAATAATAAAGGGAATTAAGCTTAGCACCGAGTGGATATGAATATGAGATGCAAGTTTTTATGTTAGTTAGTCCAGCTTCCCAAAACAGTTATCTCATGAGATGGATACCTTTTACCTCAGTTAGTCCGAGATTCTAGTAGCAATCTCCTTATCCCATAACTATGTGCCCACATAGGTCTTTAGCTAGTGGATCCACCTAAAAGCTAAACATGTTAGTTCTACCTTAGGCAAGTAGGACACCTCTTTTCGGTGTGGGGCATGACACCGGATTACAGGTAGCTCACATGGTCTATGTTGGTTAATGCTATTTTGCCTACATGACATGAACAAGAATATGAACTATGGACAAGAACATGAGTTATGTACTATGGTTTCTCAAGAGGTTCTACTTAGTGTGAATGGGGGTATGTGACTTCATTCATGCATCGTATAAGTAGGCTTTGAGAGTGATTGTGGTATGTTTTTTTATGACATGATTCTTTATGAGTTAATTTATGCTTAACATGAACCATGAACTATGAACATGCATAATGAATATGAATATGAGCCATACTTATGACTTCTTAATGATCTTTGTTTAGTGTAAGTGAGGGTATGTAACTTCACTTATACATTGCACAAGTAGACTTATAAAGGGGTTATGGTGTGGTTTCCTTATGCTATGAAGATATATGAAAATATGTATTCAAGGTATGAATTGTTGCTAAGAGTGACCTTACTTATTATAAGATATGAACATGAATGACACCTTGTTTATGAGTGTTGGCTATGGATGAGGTCAGGTAAGTTATGCATGATTATGCTAACCTAGGGTGGCTTATGAAATGGTTTGACTATGTAATTACTCTAAATGTGCATGATATTTCTTAAAGTTGACAATTGTAACACCCCGAATTTGGAGAAGGGAAAAATGTTCACTTCTTAGTCGACTAGGCAATCCACCGAGTCGACTAGGCGATCCGCCGAGTCGACTAGGCGATCCGCCGAGTCGACTAGGTGATCGGCGGAGTCGACTTGCTGATCCACCTCGCCTTTTTTCTTGATTCCTGGGTTTCTGCATTCTGTAACTTTAGGCGAGCAAAGTCGGGCTCGCCATTCCAGTCGGCGAGTCTCCAAAGTCGACTCCCCCATCGCTTAAGTTGACTCCCTCATCGCCTAAGTCGACTTAGACCACAAGTGAACTTACTATAAAATTAGGTGAGCTGAGGGAACATTTGGCGGGTTGCCAAGTTCCCTAGGCGAGCTTCAGCATGCAGATCTGCAGTTTTAGGTTAGAATCTTAGGGGTTTTTAGTTAATTGTCCCTAAATTGATACTACATTGATTTATTGTTCCCTAGTATAGTATATAAGCTTTTTAGACTCAAGTTTCCCTCAATTAAGTCATTCTCTCTAGAATCCAAAGAAAACCCAATTTCATCCCCTCCAAAGAATATTTCTCTCTCTAGAAAACCTCCATTAAAGAAGAAGCTAGAGCTTGAAGCTAAGGTCAAGAACAAAGACTGCATTGTTGAAAACTTGTGTTAGGGATTTGATTAAAGGTATGTTTAGCTCTTAATCTATGGATTCTTCCACCCATAGAGTCTCTTAGAAATTCCCCAAATTTGTGAAGAAGAACCCCAATCTAAACTAGGGTTTCTTCCAATGTGTGGGTTTAGTTGGGTATGACTCCAATTGGTTGTGTAATACTTATTTATGGTTAATTTAGTGATAATTCATGATATTATGAAGAATTTATGTGAATTCCATGGTTAACCCCAGAAATCAAAGTATGTGGGTTTATGCCTTGTGAAGAGAAATTGATGATTCTTGATAGATCTTCTATAATTATTATTATGTATAAAACTTATTCAAGAATGGGAATATGAAATTATGAACTGAACTAGATTTATGAATGTATGATAAATCATGGATTGTAATGATTAAATTTGGGACTTTATGATGAATTATACTTAGAACTACCTATGACTAAGGTTTGTGACTAATATGTTTTGTGATCTAGTCTAGTATGATGATTGTGGAGTAAATCTTGATAGTAGGGCTTGAAGTCATAATGTTGATCACTAGGGCTTATAGAGTAAGTCTAATATGATGAGATAGCTTGCATGAAATTGGTATACAAATAGATAGTGTTGTGGTGGAAGTCTTTTACCCACATGACCTACCTAGAACTATTTGAATGCATGTATGTAGAATGTGAAAGGTCTTCTCACATAGAATGGTTTTAGATCGAAGGGTTAATCACCTAAAATAAAACAAAGCATGTTAGAATAGAATATCTTGAAGTTGTGACATATGATCCCTTCATGTATACCTTGTTTAGATAGCATGAGTTAGTAGTTCTCATGGTATCTTGGGATTGAGGAAATATACTCTCCTAAGGTTAGCTTGAATTAGCATTGGTAGGATTCTTTTCATGGTAGCTTGAATTAGTATAGTCATGGTAGCCTAGGATCAAGGATCTATACTCTCCTAAGGGTAGCTTTGACTTGTATTATTAGAATGCCTCAATGGTAGCATGACTTGGTTAGGCCCAGGCAACTCCATGGTAGCTTAGGATAGAGGATTTATACTATCCTAATGATAGCTTAGGATTTAGACACCATACTCTCCTAAGGGTAGCTTAGGGTTGAGGATTCATACTCCCTATGGGAAGCATGAATTATATTGAATGTTTGCATGGTAGGTAGCTTGTGGTACTTATACTCTTACTTGTATAGCTTGATTTGCATGATAGTGTTTCACCATGGTAGTTAGGTCTAGCCTAGTAGGGAGATATTCTTTGATATTCTAGAATGATAAATAGTAAGCATTGAGTAAGATAGCCTAAAGAAGTACTTACTGTGAATGGTATTATGGGATGCCATTCATACATGGCACAAGTATGACTTGAAGATACTTATGAAGTGTCCTCTTATGTGATGTATGCTTAGCTTGGATTGTTTCTATTGTTGCCTTCCATGATATGATTGACTTAAATTGATAGTTCCTTGTCTATAAGAAGTAGGTCAATAGGGACCCCTATGAATAGTAAGCATGAATAGAGTGACTTCAAAGATATTCTTAGTGTGAGTTGTATTATGGGATGCCATTCATGCACTGCACAACTGTACCTTGAGGTTACCTAGGAGTATATGGCTCATATGACATTAAAACCTAGGTCTTGACTATGAATGTGGACTATGCCCAAGAATGACCAATAAGAGGTACTTAGCTTGGATGGTATTATGGGATGCTATTCTTGCCTTGCACAAGTATTCTTTCAGGTGGCTTGTGAAGTAGTTCTCTTGCAATGTGAAAGACTAAAGGTTGAAGTATGTAAATATGAAAGTCTAAGTAAAGACTATGCTATGAACATGATTTATCTCCTATGCTCATTAACTATGTCTTATGTTGACTTATGATTATATGATGCTCATGTTGGAGAATATGCTATGACTATGTTATTATCTCTTATGCGTATGTCTTATGTTAACTAACCATTTTGAGATGCTCTTATGATGTTGTGCTAGCTTTCATACTTGGTACATTTTGTACTAACGCATATTGCCTACATTCTACTTAAATGTAGGGTTTCGGAGATTGAGTTCCTTTGGAGGCTAGGTTTCTAAGAAGCAAGAAGACTTGAAGATTTGGTGAGTCCTCATAGCTTCGAGGACAAACCCATATTTCCTTCATGTCATTTCTTTATTTTTTAGACTTTTGTAAGGGCTGCGTCCCAATAGTTATGGATGGTTTGAGATAAAAGTGTAGTAAATACTTCTGTTTGCTTTATGAAAATGTTTTTTATTGTATGGATAAATTTTTTAAATTTCCGTACTTTTCTATTATCTTATGTTATGATATGCTAAGGTCTTGTATGAGACCCCTTCGGGGTCAAGTACGCCATGTTACACCTAGGGTATACCCTTGGGTCGTGAAAAACTTAGTAATAAGAGCACAAGGTTTAGAATGGTTCTAGGATTGTCTCACACCACGTCTAGTAGAGTCTTGTTCATAAATGTGAAGCGCGCTATATTTGTGAATAGGAGGCTATTGTAAGGTTAGGAAATCTCACTTCTTCATTCTCTTAGTCGTGCCATAGAGTATGGCTTTATTAGGCCCTTTTTCTAATCCGTGCCCTATGGTTTTTCAAGGTATGGCTAATACAAGGGCTAATGCTAGGAGAGATGAGGAAGACAATGGAGAACAAGCGGTTCCTCTTCAAGTTCCAAACCAAGCTCCTCCTCAAGCTCCAAATTACCCTCCAATTGATAATGTCACTCTTGTGAAGTTTAGGGCTTCTATGCAATAGTTGGCTCAAGCCTTGATGGTGCAAGACAATAGAGATGTTGTGGTTTTGGAAAACCTAATAAGGGGGATGGCTGCTTCTAGAGTGAGAGATTTTTAGGATGAATCCTCTGGAGTTTAGTGGCTCCAATGTGGAAGAGGATCCAAATGGGTTCATAGAAGAGGTTTATAAGGTGTTAGATATCATGGGGGTGACTTCAATAGAGAAAGCGGAGCTAGCCGCTTATCAACTAAAAGATGTTACCCAAATATGGTATGAGCAATGGAAATATGGGAGGTTGGTAGAAGTGGGTCCTATAGAGTGGAAAGCATTTAAATTGGCTTTTCTTGATAGGTTCTTTCCTCGGGAGTTTAGGGAGGCTAAGTTGGAAGATTTCATCAATCTTAAGCAAGGTAACATGAGTGTTAAGGAGTATGCCTTGAAATTTACTCTTTTGTCTAAGTATGCTCCATCTTTGGTAGCAAATCCAAGGGATATGATGAATAGGTTTATGACGGGGGTATCCGATATAGTAGAAGAAGAATGTCGTACGTCAATGCTTGTTGATAATATGGATATCTCACGTCTCATAATATTTGCCAAACAAATGAAGAGTCAAAGCTCAAGAAGGAGAAAGCTAGGGACAAAAAGAGGTCTAGGATGGATAATGATAAGTCCTTTCATGATGGGTACGATGGACATGGTCGTTCTAGAAATCGACAAAAGTTCTCCGGGCAAGGTTTTTCAAATGCTCCTAAGCATAAGGATGAGACGGTGTCTACCGCTAGGCCACAAGGGATAAGTAATGAGTCCCTCTGGCCCACTTGTTCTAGGTGTGGTAAGAGGCATGAAGGTAGGTGTTTGGGCGGTAGAGAAGGTTGATTTAGTGGTGGTGAGACTGGCCACATGAAGAAAGATTTCCCAAAGGCAAAGGCTACAAGGAGAGAGGGTAAGCAAGTTGCCACCAGTAGTGAGGATGTGGAGCCTTAAAAGAAGAATATGTTTTATGCGCTCCAATCTAGAGAAGATCAAGAGTGATCTCCAAATGTCCCTTCCGGTATGTGTTTTATGCTTTAGTAAATTTTCAGATTTCTTGTCTTTTGTGACTTGTTATGTTGGACTTGAAGTTGTCTTTAGTATGAATGATGTTTAGAAGTGATTGTATAGGCTTACTCCCAAGGGGGAGATAGTGTGCCTAAAAAGTAGGGTTTGTGTGTTTATGTGTTTCCATGATTTTCTTATATGCATGTTCATGAAAAAGCTTAGGTCTTGATAGAAATGACTTATATGCATTGTTTTACCTCATGTGGTAGTGCATTAAATAAGGTTGCATATAGACTTCATGAGATGATTATTTGACCATGCCTTAGTTTGGAGTTGAGAGATTCCTCCTTAAATGAATGCTTCTTGAGAGTAAATTGCATTTAGGCTTCATGAGAGTATGTTGATCATGTTTTAACTAGTATATGGTAGTTCCTCCTTGAATATGAGTAGATATAGAATTTCAAGCATTTTGGGTTGTTAGATGTAGTTCCTACTCCCTTGTGTTGCATTGGATATGTTTACTTCGAAGTTGGAGTTTTCCTCTGTTGTTTATGTGCATTTAGATGAGTTGCATGCGTGATGGGCTGCTTGTCTAAAGTCATTCCTTTAAGAAGTCTTTAGAAGAGTCATTTGAGGACGTATGTTCCCATGAAAAGATAATGTAACACCCCGGATTTAGAGAAGGGAAAATTGTTCACTTCTTAGTCGACTAGGCGATCAGCCGAGTCAACTAGCTGATCTGCCGAGTCAACTTAGTGATCCACCAAGTGGAGCCTCCTCGCCTTTTGTCTTGATTCCTGGGTTCCTACACTCTATAACTTTAGGCGAGCAAAGTCGGGCTCGCCATTCCAGTCGGCGAGTCTTCGAAGTCGACTCCCCCATCGCTGAAGTTGACTCCCTCATCGCCTAAGTCGACTTAGCTCCCAAGTCAACTCAATGTAAAATTAGGCGAGCTGAGGACACATTTGGCGAGTTGCCAAGTTCCCTAGGTGAGCTTCAGCATGCAGATCTGCAGTTTTAGGTTAGAATCTTAGGGGTTTTTAGTTAATTGTCCCTAAATTGATACTACATTGATTTATTCTTCCCTAGTATAGTATATAAGATTTTTAGACTCAAGTTTCCCTCAATTAAGTCATTCTCCCTAGAATCCAAAGAAAACCCAACTTCATCCCCTCTAAAGAATATTTCTCTCTCTAGAAAACCTCCAATGAAGAAGAACCTAGAGCTTGAAGCTAAGGTCAAGAAAAAATACTGCATTGCTGAAAACTTATGTGAGGAATTTGATTAAAGGTATGTTTAGATTTTCATCTATGGGTTCTTTCACCCATATAGTCCCCTAGAAATTCCCCAAATTTGTGAAGAAGAACCCCAATCTAAACTTGGGTTTGTTCCAATGTGTGGGTTTAGTTGGGTATGACTCCAATTGGTTGGATAATACTTATTTATGGTTAATTTAATGATGATTCATAATATTATGAATAATTTATGTGAATTCCATGGTTAAGCCTAGAAATCAAAGTATGTTGGTTTATGCCTTGTGAAAAGAAATTGATGATTCTTGATAAATCTTCAAGAATTGTTTTCATGTATAGAACTTATTCAAGAATTGGAATATGAAATCATGAATTAAACTATATTTATGAATGTATGATAAATCATGGATTGTAATGATTGAATTTGGGACTTTATGATAAATTATACTTAGAATTGCCTATGACTAAGGCTTCTGACTAATATGTCTTATGATCTAGTCTAGTATGATGATTGTGGAGTAAAGTGTTATGGTAGGGCTTGAAGTCATAATGTTTATCACCAGGGCCTATAGAGAGTCTAATATGATTATATATCTTGCATAAAATAGGTATACAAATAGATAGTGTTGTGGTTGAAGGCTTTTACCCACATGACCTACCTAAGACTATATGAATGCATGTATGTAGGATGTGGAAGGTCTTCTCACATAGAATGGTTCTAGATTTAAGGGTTAATCATCTAAAATGAATCAAAGCATGTTAGAATAGAATAACTTGAAGTTGTGACATATAATCCCTTCAAGTATAACTTATTTAGAGAGCAAGAGTTAGTAGTTATCATGGTAGCTTGGGATTGAGGAATTATACTCTCCTAAGATTAGCTTGAATTAGCATTGGTAGGATGCTTTTCATGGTAGCTTGAATTAGTATAGTCATGGTAGCCTAGGATCGAGGATCTATACTCTCCTAAAGGTAGCTTGGACTAGCATTATTAGAATGCCTCCATGGTAGCATGACTTGGTTAGGCCAAGACCAAATTTCATGGTAGCTTAGGATAGAGGATTTATACTCTCCTAAGGATAGCTTAGGATTGAGACACCATACTCTCCTAAAGGTAGCTTAGGTTTTAGGATTCATACTACCCTAAGAGTAGAATGCATTATATTGAATGTTTGCATGGTAGCTAGGTTGTGGTACTTATACTCTTCCTTGTATAGCTTGGTTTGAATGATAGTGTGTTTTCCCATGGTAGTTAGGTCTAGCCTAGTAGGGTGTTATTCTTTGATAGTCTAGAATGATAAATAGTAAGCATTGATTAAATAGCCTAAAGAAGTACTTACTGTGACTGGTAGTATGGGATGCCATTCATACATGGCACAAGTATGACTTGAAGCTACTTATGAAGTGTCATCTTATGTGATATATTCTTAGGTTGGATTGTTGCTATAGTTGCCTTCCATGATATGATTGACTTAAGTTGATAGTTCCTTGTCTATACGAAGTAGGTCAATAGTGACCCGTATGAATAGTAAGCATGAATAGAATGATTTCAAAGATATGCTTAGTATGAGTGGTATTATGGGATGCCATTCATGCACTGCACAACTGTGCCTTGAGGTTACCTAGGAGTATATGGCTCATATGACATTAAAACCTACGTATTGACTATGAATGTGGACTATGCCCAAGAATGACCAAGAAGAGGTACTTAGCTTGGATGGTATTATGGGATGCTATTCTTGCCTTGCACAAGTATTCTTTCAGGTGGCTTGTGAAGTAGTTCTCTTGCAATGTGAAAGACTAAAGGTTGAAGTATGTAAATATGAAAGTCTAAGTAAAGACTATGCTATGAACATGATTTATCTCCTATGCTCATTAACTATGTCTTATGTTGACTTATGATTATATGATGCTCGTGTTGGAGAATATGCTACGACTATGTTATTATCTCTGATGCTTATGTCTTATGTTGACCAACCATTTTGAGATTCTCTTATGATGTTTTACTAGCTTTCATACTTGGTACCTTTTTGTACTAACAAATATTACCTACATTCTAATAAAATGTAGGGTTTCAGAGATTGAGTTCCTTTGGAGGCTAGGTTTCTATGAAGCAAGAAGACTTGAAGATTTGGTGAGTCCTCATAGCTTCGAGGAAAAACCCATATTTCCTTTATGTCATTTCTTTATGTTTTAGACTTTTGTATGGGCTGCATCCCAAGAGTTTTATTCAACAGTTTTATAGATGGTTTAAGACAAAAGTGTAGTAAAGACTTCCGTTTGCTTTATGAAAATGTTTTCGATTGTATGGATAAAAGTTTTTAAATTTTCATACTTTTCTATTATATTATGTTATGATATGCTAAGGTCTTCTATGAGACCCCTTCAGGTTCAAGTACGCCATGTTACACCTATACCCTTGGGTCGTGACAACAAAGTGCATGATTTCAACTAAATGTCCCTTTTTTCAAGATTTAATAATTTTTATGCATGACTTCCATACTTAGTACAATATTTGTGCTAACCCATATTTTCTATATTTTCTTATAAGTGTAGGTTCCGGTCATTGAGGTTTACTTCTCCTTTCAAGTAAAGCTTGGGTTGACTATTCTCCAAGATTGGTGAGACTTCATGGTTCGAGGACAAGACTTATTCATTTCTAATTTCCTTTTTGTACTTCTGTTTTCAATACTATGTTTTAAAGGGTTGTGACCCTAAGATTGTATCAATTATATCAGATGGTTTTGAGACAAGGTCTAGACTTCTATATTGGTTTTATGAAAAAGACTTATATTGTAAAAAGTTTTTCATTCCGCATCATTTCTATTACTTATGTTTATTATTATGCTAAGGGCTTGTATGAGACAGCTTCGGGGTCGAGTATGCCATGTTACATCTAGGGGGTAACCCTAGGTCATGACAAACTTGGTAATAAGAGCACAAGGTTTAGAATGATTCTAGGATGATGTCTCATGAACCACGTCTAATAGAGTCTCATTCATGAATGTGAAGCACGCCACACTTATGAATGAGAGGCTATAAGATTTTTAGGATCTTTCACTTCTTTCATTACTCTTTAGTCGTGACTTAGATTTTTAACTCTATGAAGTACCTCCAAGATATGATTACAAGAAGGGCGACCACAAGAAGGATGGAAGAGGAGAATGTGAATGGGGGAGTTCCTCCCCAAGGTCCTCAAGAGCCTCAATTTCTTCAAGATCTTAATCATGAGGGGGCTATGACAAATGTGGAAATAAGGACGGTTGTCCAAACAATGACTCAAGCCAGGACGACTCAAGCTCAAGTGGTGACAACTCAAGCCCAAGCTATAACGGCTCAAGTCAATAGGGATGCTAGAGTTCATGTGAACCCTAATGTGAGCACCGTGGCTTCAAGGTTGAGAGACTTCGCAAGAATGAGCCCTCCTATGTTCTTTGGTTCCAAAGTTGGTGAAGACCCTCAAGAGTTCGTGGAAGAGGTCTACAAGATAATTGATGTTATAGGGGTGTCCTCTATTGAGAAAGCGGAACTAGCGGCTTATCAATTGAAGGATTTTTCCCAAGTATGGTATACTCAATGGAAGGGTAATAGGCCGGTATAAGCGAGTCCCATTGATTGGGAAGTGTTTAAGAAAGTATTCCTTTATAGATTCTTTTCCCGAGAAAAGAGGGAAGCAAAGGTGGAGGAATTTATCAACCTTCATCAAGGAGGTATGAGTGCTCAAGAATATTCTCTAAAATTCACTAAGTTGTCCAAGTATGCTCCGCCTTTAGTGGCGAATCTGAGGGATGAGATGAGTCGATTAGTGACCGGGGTGTCCGACTTGCTTGAAGAAGAATGTCGTGTGGCAATGCTACATGATAATATGGACATCTCACATCTAATGGTGTCTGCTCAACAATTTGAGGAGACTAAGTGTAGGAAGAAGAATAGGGAGGTGAAGAGAGCAAGGACCGATGATGGGAATTCTTCCAAGAGTAAGTTTAAGGGTCAAGGGAGACCAAGGTTCAAGAGAAGGTTCTCCAATCAAGGCTCCTCTATTGCTCCAAGGGTTAAAAAGGATAGGGTTCCTAACCCTAAGCCTCAAGGGGGAAATAGTGGTGGATCTTCTATGAGAAGTCCTACTTGTGCCAAGTGTGGCAAGAAACATGATTGTTAGAGCCTTGTTGGAACAGATGGATGTTTTAATTGTGGAAAGATTGGTCATATGGTGAGAGATTTTCACATGCTAATGGTTCAAGGAAGATAGGGCAAGCAAGCCCTTCCTAGTGATTCAAACTTTTTTGCTCCCAAGAAGAACAACTTTTATGCTCTTCAATCCCGAGCTGACTAAGAGAGCTCCCCAGATGTGGTGATCGGTATATTACAATTCTTTTTTATTGATGATTACACATCGTTATACCCCGGTGCCACTATGTCCTTTGGTACACTTTTGTGGCTATGAAATTTCAAATCCTCTCCGAAGTGTTATTAGAGCCTTTTATGATGTCTATCCCTGTTGGTGACTCGGTAGTGGCAAAAAGAGTCTACAGGAGTTGTCCTATTTCTTTGTCCCATAAAGTTACCTTGGTGGACTTAGTGGAGTTAGATATGTTAGATTTTGATGTAATTCTGGGTATGGATTGGTTGCATGCATGTTATACCTCTATTGATTGTAAGACTCGTGTATTAAAGTTCCAATTTCCAAACGAGTCTACTTTAGAGTGGAAGGGGGGAAATTCTATCCTTAGAGGTCAATTTATTTCTTGTCTCAAAGCTCGGAAAATGATCTCCAAGGTTTACCATATTTTTAGGGTTATGGATGTTGTGTCCGAAACCCCTTCCTTAGAGTCGGTCACCGTGGTGAGTGAGTTTCCCAAAGTCTTTATCGATGACTTGCCCGGTATTCCTCCCGAACGAGAAATAGACTTTGGCATTGATCTCTTGCCGGATACGCAACCTATCTCCATTCCTCCTTATAGAATGGCTCTGGCAGAGTTGAAAGAGTTGAAGGAGCAACTCAAAGATTGTTTAGACAAAGGCTTTATTCAACTGAGTATCGCCTCATGGGGTGCTCTGGTATTGTTCGTTAAAAAGAAGGATGGGTCCCTTAGAATGTGTATTGACTACTGCCAATTGAACAAGGTGACTATAAATAATAAGTATCCCCTTCCTAAAATTGATGACTTGTTTGATCAACTTCAAAGGGTTAACTATTTCTCCAAAATAAATCTTCGTTCGGGTTACCATCAACTAAGGGTGAGAGGGGTTGACATTCCCAAGACGTCCTTCCAAATGATATATGGTCCTTATGAGTTCTTAGTAATGTCCTTTGGGGTAACAAATGCCCCGACGGTATTCATGGATCTAATATAGGGTGTTTATACACTACCTTGATTTGTTCGTGATAGTGCTTATTGATGATATTTTGATCTATTCAAGGAGTGAAAATGAACACATGAACCATATTAGGATCGTATTGCAAGTCCTTCAAGACCACCAATTGTATGCGAAGTTTAGTAAGTGTGAGTTTTGGCTAAGGTTTGTAGCCTTCCTTGGTCATATTGTGTCCAGCAAGGGTATTGAGGTAGATCCTAAAAAGACGGATGCGGTCAAGAGTTGGCCTAGGACTAGACCTCTAACCCCTACCGATATTAGAAACTTTTTAGGTTTGGCCGATTACTATAGGAGGATTGTTGATGGTTTTTCCTCCATTGCTTCTCCGTTGACGGCTTTTGCTCAAAAGAAAGCTAAGTTTATGTGGTCGGAGGCTTGTGAGAATAGCTTCCAAGAATTGAAAGATAAAATTACTTCCGCTCCAGTGTTGACCATATCGGAGGGTACCGATGGGTTTGTGGTTTATTGTGAAGCTTCTCGAGTGGGTTTGGGATGTGTCATTATACAACATGGTAAAGTGATTGCCTATGCCTTAAGGGAACTCAAGGTCCATGTAAATAATTATCCAACTAATGATCTCGAATTAGCGGCGGTGGTGTTTGCCTTGAAAATATGGAGGCACTACCTATATGGAGTCCATGTAGATGTTTTCACCGATCACAAGAGTCTTCAATATGTGTTTAGCCAAAAAGACTTGAATCTCCGACAAAGAAGGTGGTTAGAACTTTTGAAGGATTATGACATGAGTGTCGTTTACCACCCGGCAAAGATAATGTAGTTATAGATGCCCTAAGTCGATTGTCCATCGGTAGTGTGGCTCATGTAGAAGATGAGAAGAAGGAATTGGTTCGTGATCTGCATAGGTTGGCCCGGTTAGGTGTCCAACTAGTGGATTCCACCAAGGGTGGAGTCATGGTCCATAATGGTTCCGAATCATCCTTTGTAATGGACGTGAAGTCCAAACAATACCTTGATCCCATATTAATGGAGATGAAAGAATTGGCACTCAACAAGTATGTTGAGGCTTTCTCCCAAAAGGGAAGATGGGGTGCTTAGGTACCAAGGTTTTTTATGTGTTCCGAATGTTGAGGACTTGAGAGAGAAAATTTTAGAATAGGCTCATGGTTCACGGTATTCTATTCATCCGGGAGCCACCAAGATGTACCGTGATCTATGGGAAGTCTATTGGTCGAATGACATACAGAAGGATATAGCGGGTTTTGTGGCCAAATGTCTAAATTGCCAACAAGTTAAGACCGAACACCTAAAACCGGGAGGTTTGTCCCAATATATAGATATTCCCACTTGGAAGTGGAGGATGTGAATATGGACTTTGTTGTGGGGTTGCCTCGTACTCAAAGGCAACATGTTTCTATTTGGGTCATTGTGGATCGAATGACAAAATCAGCCCACTTTATTCCTGTCAAGGTTTCTTATTCGGCAGAAGACTATGCCAAATTATATGTCAAGGAAATAGTGAAGTTGCATGGGGTTCCTTTGTTTATTATTTCGGATCGGGGTAGTCAATTTACTTCACACTTTTGGAAGGCATTCCAAAAAGGGTTTGGTACCAATGTTAAGCTTAGTACCGCTTTCCACCCTCAAACGTGATGGTCAAACGTAGCGCACCATTCAAACTTTAGATGACATGTTGAGGGCATGTGTTATAGATTTCAAAGGTAATTTGGATTACCATCTACCATTGATAGAGTTTGCCTACAATAATAGTTACCACTCAAGTATCACCATGGCTCCGTTTGAAGCACTATATGGTAGGAGGTGTAGATCTCCAGTTGGTTTGTTTGAAGTAGGTTAAATGCTTGAATTGGTCCTGAACTAGTTTATGAGGCCATTGAAAAAGTTTGACTCATTAGAGAGAGGTTGAAGACAGTCCAAAGTCGGAAAAAGTCATATGCCGATGTAAGAAGGAGGGATATAGAATTTGAGATTGGAGATTGGGTCTACTTAAAAATCTCACCTATGAAAGGTGTGATGAGGTTTGGTAAAAAGGGAAAACTCAGTCCCCGTTATGTGTGCCAATACCAAATCTTGAAACGTGTTGGAAAATTTGCATATGATCTAGACTTACCAAATGAGTTGGCTCCGGTTCACCCGATGTTTCATGTTTCCATGCTTAAGAAGTGCATTGGGTATTCGGTATCCATCATTCCTTTAGAGGGTTTAGGAGTTGATGAGAGTCTATCCTATGAGGATGTTTCGGTGGAAATTTTGGACCGACAAGTGAAAAACTTGAGAAACAAGGAAGTAGCTCCGTTAAGGTTTTATGGAGGAATCATTTAGTTAAGGATGCTACATGGGAGGCCGAGGCCGATGTGAAGTCCCGCTATCCTTATGTTTTTCCTTCTACTCCTATTCAAGCTTGAGGTAAGTAGTTACTCTTAAGTTCCTAGTTTTGGGAGTCATGTGTGTTATATGTGTGTTCCATGATTTCTTTATGATTATGCATGTTCTTGTGAGAATTCATGTTTAGTATAAAATGAGTTTTTGTGATTTTTATGTCCCTCGTGTTGATTGTGCAGTTTAGTATGATGTTGCATATGGGAATTCATGAGGTGATTGATGAACATGCTTTGTTGTGCGTGTGGTGAAATAGCATATTGGCTCCATGGTGTTGTGTTGAGCTTGCTTTGAGTTGGAGAAGGTAGTTCCTCCCATGTTTATGTGAATTGATGAGTTTCATGCATATTGGGTTGGTAGATGTAGTTCCTACTTTCTTGAATTGCATTGACCATGTCTTGAGATGGAGTTGAAATTTCCTCCTTTTGAATAGTGCATAAGGTGAATAGTGTATTTGTCAGTCTTGCATATTTTTGATGTTTCGTGCATGATGGGCTGCTTGTCTTGAGTTTCTAATATAGTTTGGTGTCAAGATCATCATTCCAGGATGAATGTTCCCAAGGGGGAGATATTGTAACACTCCAAAAAATTAATGGCCTAAGGTAGAGCCTAAGATGTAAACTAGTAGCTTAAATGGGCTTGAACGTAAAGATTAGAGTTGTAAAATAAGCTCCCCTACTTAGTACTAATGGTTTAGGACTTAAATGTAAAGGCATGACCCCCCAAGGACCAACCAAGCGTCCTTGCGGAGGTCCTTGGTTTGCAGCCAAAAAAATGCCAAAACAGTAGCCACTCATGAAATGGGCACCCACGAGCCGTGGGTGGACTCAAGCCCCATAGGTGGGGGTTGTGAGTCAAGGCTAGGTCCCCCCAAATTCTCCAAAGTTCCAGTAACAAACTATGAACATGCAATACGGTCTATGGACCCACTCACGCCCCGTGGGTGGGGTCTCGTGAGTGAGGGTTTGACCTTGGCCATAATGAGGAGCCTCAGACTAATTAACATTTTAAGGACACTTCATCCAATTCTAAGTGTCAACGATCGCTAATCAGTATAATAACACAACTAAAAGAGTTGGGGTCGACTCCCACAAGGAGCGGTACGTGCTTAAGATTCAAGAGTAAACTGCGAATATGTTCAAATCAGCCATAGGAATAGACATTATCGAATAAAGACATAATTCAAATTAAGGGGTTGACACGAGTGTCAAATAACAGGGTTTTTTTTTATTTTAACTATCAGGTACAACAACAACAAATAACACAAAAATAACAATAATGAGACGGGTTCTTGGGATGTGATTGGATTATAGGCTAAGGTAGACAAGTGGGTAATTGAAACTGTTAGTAAATAGCTGTAAATCAGTGAATAAGCTGGACTTTAGTGAGAATAAACTTTCTCTCGAACAATTTACCCTGAATCAAGTCGGTTTCTCTCGAACACCAACAAGCATGCAAATAAGAACAACCTACGCCTTAGTCCATTCAATCTCTCGAGCTAAATGTGTGGAAAAGGATTGTGGATTCACTCTCTCGAGTTGAACCCATGACAACCCAATACTTACAGACTATCAATTCAGTAATCTTGGATTTAAACCGTCTCTCTTGAGCAAGCCAAAAACACGAAGGTAGAAATGCATTTGCAACTACAATTCTTTAAATTGAACCACAATTACTGATTAAAATCACTTTTAAACAACATTTAAACTAACAATTAGCAATACCCACAAGCTAAATCAGCCCATAATCATATATTCACACCCCAAGAATTAGGGTGTTAGCTAGACATCATAAAAAGATAGAAATCGTTACCAAATTGTGTTTTCATTAACTGGATAAGATTAATTTCATCTTTACAAAGGTCCAAATTGAAGAATCTAAAACACCCACTTCTAATTTCTCAAAACTGGAAAACTTCAATTCTTCAATTCTAAGGAAAACATAGTCTCGCTACTCAGAGTTAAAACTCAAAAATTACTCTAATAAATGTTTAGAATAAAATTTTATACTAAACATAATGTTTTAAAATTTATTTGTAGTCACCAAAAATATGTTGCGAAGGGCCATTCTGTGCAGTAAGTCGGGCTCGCCAATCAGCTCAGTGATTCCCCCTTTGGTCAGTTCCATTGCCTTTTTGCTTTGTCCTTCAGTGTCCTCAAGTCCGCAACCCATCAACTTTTAATCTATTAAGGATTCAGGGAGGAGGAACTACTTGTGGCACTGGAGCCACAGTATGTGCCAGAGTTGGCAGTGTATCTATCGGAGATGAAGCTGCTGGGGCTCTAGCTGAATTAGGATGAGACCTAACACGGATCTCAGCATGCCAGGACTATAATGGTTGATCATCATCCGGCTCAGAGAATGCAGCTTGGGATCCCTTACTATCGAAGTCATGCTCCGGAATGTCAAATGCTGGCCTTTTTCCCTAGTTCTTACCTCCCTTAGAAGGTTATGTTCTTCCCTTTTTGGGAGGATTGGCTCCCCCTTCATTTATAGTTTTGCCCCGTTCTCTTTTATGAGGGGGCATGTCAAGATTGGTTCTATTCATATCTGCAAAAACATCAAAAAGAGTTAGAATTAATTAAAATAAATATGCATGAAAGTGGTTGTAGACAGACTCGCCGATGCGGTCGGAGAGTCACCGAATCTCTTTGGCGAATCAGATCCGGTTCGCCGAAAGGATTGGCTCAAAAATTTCCAGAAAAATTGGCATGTCGGCGATGGGAAGGACCTTTCTGGGAATCGTCGACTGCATTCGGAGAGCCAGGACTAGCCCGCCAAAAGTTATAGTGCATTTTTAGGGGTTATGGGCGCAGAAAGAGCTATCAAGAAGGACTTTCGGCGATCTCAGGCTTCTCGTCAAAAGTTACAGAACCCAACTCAAGATTAAGCATGAAATTAAAGGCGATAAGGGGTGATTCAACGAACCACAGAGTGGTTCGGCGAGCTCGACACAGCTCACCAAACGACCCAACGTGCCTATTTTCAACACGTACTTCCGAATTCAACCCCGCAGCCCCCAAAAGCAAAATCAAAACATGAACCCACTCAATTAGACCTAGACCCATACAACCCATGACCTCAGAATACTCAAACTTCTTCCGGTTTAGTCAAATTTAGCCATTTGATGTCTTTTTCCCTTAAGAATGACGTCAACCACTCTTTCATTGGGCAAATTACGTCATTTGGCACAAATGCGGGTTACTTAGACTTCACCCTACTACACCCAACAACATTTGGACAACACCCCACACTTTAAATCAATTTTAAGGCACAAAACACTCTAAAATTCAACAATATAAGTATTATAGGCACGATATTCAAATTAAAATAGGCACACAAGCATACAATTACAATTAGAGCACAACACACATCCCTAAGTTACAAATCATTGCATATGAGTAAAAATCGCTAAATAAGAATTTGGGGTTCGAAAAAGCAACCTTGTAAGCAGAATATTTAAGTTGAAAAGCTAGACGACAAAGAATCCAACTACAAACACACAAATTTTGACTAGAAAGCGATAATAAAGCAAGAATACGGGGAAAAAATTTCGGGTGTGTGTTTGGGAAGTTTAAAAGTGAGGGAAAGTGAAAGATTTTGAACATTTGAACTTTTGGCCATTAAAAACCATCCAATTCTCGCCTATTCGGCGACATTAGTATTGCTCGCTAACCCACTCGGTGACACTCCGCGAGGGCACTTACCTCGCCGAGTTTTACAGGACCTCCAGTTAATGTGGGGGTCTAAACGGCAGACAAAATCATGATCATTGACCCGGTCGACGATTCACCAATCTACTCCTGGGCTCGCCGAGTTTTACAGACTCTAACCCTAGAATCTTTTGAGTCCAACGGCGGTTCAAGTTGGGCTCGCCGATCTTTTAGGTGAGTCGCCGACTGGACTTTTGGCTCACTAACCCGCACTTGTCAAGCACATTCTACACTTCAACCTGCAAAATTCAACACACAATTATTTCTAAAACAAAACAAAAGCGATAAACATTTGGGTTGCCTCCCAAGAAGCACCTTAGTTAACATTGTGTCACGATGCAAGTCCCCACTTATGTTTCATTCCTTTCATTTGCCTCAGTGTCACAGGCAACCAATCCTTAGGGTGTGGGTAGAGACAAGACATCACTTGGTCCATTTGGGACTCTAGTAGCTAAATGAACATTGAATGGGAGGTTGTCATCTGATTCAAAATTAAGACATTCTCTTTTATCTAATTCAACACACTGTCGAGCTTTCTGATTTTATGTAGAATGAATGAGAGGACCTCTTCAATTTGTCCACCCTCTTGCTTCTTCGTCCTTCGACGCTAATGAGGGGGAATGTACATGTCCTTATTTTTAGACATTACCTCTAATTCCATGACTTTCTAGACCAAGACATCTAGTTGAGTCAGCAATGTGGCCAATTCTTGGTGTTTTTCTATCTCCTTGTTGGTCTTGGCCATTTCATCAAGGAGCTGAGTTGCTATTGCATCTGGTAGTCATGTCAGACCACCTGAAGAAATTTGATCAGCCACTACCCTGTTCTCCAGACCAAAACCTTTATAGAAGCATTCCAGAAGCATCTTTTCTGGAATTCAATGAGTTGGGCACTGCTGCAACAAGGCCTTAAATCTGTGCGACAGCTCATAAATGGTCTCACCTTCCAATTGCTTGAAAGTTAGGATGTCATCCCTTATAATCATTAATTTTAAAGGAGGGTGAACCATTGGGTCACCTTTGCTACCAGATATGTTCAATTTATCTGCTCAACGAGCAATACGAAAACCAAAACTGAAAGTAAGAAGATTCGACTATGACTAACAAGAACAAAATTCAACTTAACTAAAGAATCTTAACCAACACCACTCCCCGACAGTGGCACCATTTTGATTACCGTTTCGAGGACACTTCATCCAATTTTAAGTGTCAAGGATCGCTAGTCAGTATAATAACCCAACTAAATGAGTTGGGGTCGAATCCCACAGGGAGCGGTACATACTTAAGATTCAAGAGTAAAGTGCGAATATGTTCAAATCATCCATAGGAATAGACATTATCGAATAAAGACATGATTCAAATTAAGGGGTTGACACGAGTGTCAAATAACATGGGTTTTTTTATTTTCACTATCAGCTACAACAACAAAAAATAACACAAAAATAAAAATAATGAGATGGGTTCTTGGGATGTGATTGGATTATAGGCTAAGGTAGACAAGTCAGTAATTGTAACTGTTAGTAAATAGTTATAAATCAGTGAATAAGCTAGACTTAAATGAGGATAAACTCTCTCAAATAATTTACCCCGAATCAAGTTGGTTTATCTCGAACACCAACAAACATGAAAATAAGAACAGCCTACGCCTTAGTCCATTCACTCTGTCGAGCCGAATGTGTGGAAAAGGGTTTAGGATTCACTCTCTCGAGCTGAACCCATGACAACCCAATACCCGCAGACTATCAATTCAGTAATCTTGGTTTTAAAACCTCTCTCTCGAGCAAGCCTAAAATACGAAGGTAGAACTGCATTTGCAACTAAAATTCTTTAAATTGAACCACAATTACTAATTCAAATCACTTTTAAACAGCAGTTAGACTAACAATTAGCAATACCCACAAGTTAAATCAACCAATAATCACATAATCACACCCCAAGATTTGAGGTTTTAGATAGACATCATAAAAAGATAGAAATCGTTACCAAATTGTGTTTCCATTAACTGGGTAAGATTAATTTAATCTTTACAAAGGTCCAAATTGAAGAATCTCAAACAACCACTTCTAATTTCTCAAAAATGGAAAACTTCAATTCTTCAATGCTAAGGAAAACATAGTCTCGGTACTGAGAGTTTAAACTAAAAAATGACTCTAATGAATGTTTAGAATAAAATTTGATACTAAACATAATGTTTGAAAATGTATTTATAGTCGCCAAAAATATGTTGCGAAGGGCCATTCGATACAGTAAGTCAGTCTCGACGATTCGCCCTTTGGTTAGCTCCATTGCCTTTTTTCTTTGGCTTAAGAATCCTGAAGTTCTGTAACTTTGGGCGATCCAACAATGTATCGAGGAACCGTTCGGTGACACATCGACTGCTTCTTTCAATCACCAATTTGATTTTCTCCTTCAGGGCTTGGAACACTGGAACTTTAGGCGGTCAGAAGGCCATTAGGCGACTCGGCGAAGGGACTTGGCGATCACCACACCTTCATCTCTTTACTCTTTTAGCTCGCTTCGTTCCTTTCGGCAAATTAGTGTTCATGCTTTGTTCCTCAATCAAAATACCTGGAAATCAAAGGTTTTACATCGGTTGTTCGCATAAAACAAGCATCTGAGGATACACAATCTATCCAAATAAAGCCCTAAATGAGTTCAAATCTTAGACTCATCACAGACCCATCCCACGAGTAACCAGTATGGTCCGTGGGTCCATCCACGCCCCGTGGGTGGGGGTCGCGGATGGGGTCTGCCAAGCTGCCTCAAATTCGGCCCCAGGTGAGTTAAATTAAGAAATTCCTAATTTAATTATTAATGGGTGGGAATGGTTTATATTAGTTATTTAGACATATGTAAGTACTTTTTAACTATTACCCAACTCTTTTTACACCTCATAACTCACAAGACTCAAACTAAAAACTAACTCCCCTCTCCAATATTTCTCTCTCTAAGACTCCATTGAAGAACAAGAAAAAGGTCAAGCTTAGGGTTCAAGGAGCAGCCTTTCTTCTTCAATTTCGTGTGGAAATATTCATAAGGTATGGTGGATTTTCATCTATGGGTAACTTTCACCCATAGAGTCCCTTCAAAACATGATTTAAAAGCTTCCAATCCCCCCAAAAAAAAAGCCTAGGGTTTCAATCTAAGTCATGGGTTCTCTTTCAAAACTTTTTCAATTGTTTATTTATTGTTCATTATGGTTTATTATGGTGTATTATGGTTGAATTGATGATTAATTGATGATTTATGATAAAATCCCCCCAAGAACCCATGAATCCCCCATAACTCTAAATTATGAATCCATGATGTGGGTTGATTGATTATAGAAGCATATCAATTGATTATGTTTATGTTAATTGAATTATTGAATCATTATATTCTCCTATCTAATGTAGAAATTATAGATGGTTGGGTTGAGTTTGATTCATAGGCTTGAAGGGCAAATTGTTAGGGTTTGTACATGTTGATGAGGATTGTATATGAACTCATGATTCACATACCCATGTCTATGCATGAAACGTCTATGATAATGATAATATTAATGATTCTAAGGTTGAAAGGACATTCTCACCTAATGAATCCACGAGCTACCATGATACCAAGTTGGTTTGAGTGCTAGGCATTCTTCCATGAACATGAATTTAAATTAAAGACTTAACATGAATATTAAAGGGAATTAATCTTAGCACCAAGTCGATATGAATATGAGATGGAAGATTTTACGTCAGTTAGTCCGGCTTCCCAAAATAGTTATCTCATGAGATTGAAACCTTTACCTCAGTTAGTCCGAGTTTCTAGTAGAAATCTCCTTATCCCATTAATATGTGCCCACATAGGTCTTTAGATAGTGTATCCACCTAAAATCTATACATCTTAGTTTTATCTTAGGCAAGTAGGACACCTCTTTTCGGTGTGGGGCATGACACCGGATTCCATGTAGCTCACATTGTCTATGTTGATTAAGGCTATTTTCCCTACATGACATGAACAAGAATATGAACTAAGGACAAGAACATGAGTTATGTACTATGGTTTCTCAAGAGGTTCTACTTAGTATGAATGGGGGTATGAGACTTCATTAATGCATTGCAAAAGTAGGCTTTGAGAGTGATTGTGGTATGTTCTTTTATGACATGATGCTTTATGAGTTAATGTATGTTTCACATGAACCATGAACATGAACTATGAACATGAACTATGAACACGAATTATGAATATGAACATGACCTATACTTATGACTTCTTAATGAGCTTTTCTTAGTATGAGTGAGGGTATGGGACTTCACTTATACATTGCACAAATGGACTTATAAAGAGGTTATGGTGTGGTTTCCTTATGCTATAAAGATATATGAAACATTGTATGCAAGGTCTGAATTATTGCTAAGAGTGACTTTACTTATTATAAGATATGAACATGAATGACTCCTTTTTTATGAGTGTTGCCTGTGGATGAAGTCAAGGTAAGTTATGCATGATTATGGTAGCCTACGGTGGCTTATGAATTTTTTTAACTATGTAATTACTCTAAATGTGCATGATGGTTCTTAAAGTTGACAAAGTGCATGATTTCAACTAAATGTCCCTTTTTGCATGATTTAAAGATTTTTATGCATGGCTTCCATACTTAGTACAATATTTGTGCTAACCCATATTTTCTACATTTTCTTATATATGTAGGTTCCGATCGTTGAGGTTTACTTGTCCTTTCAAGTAAATATTGGGTTGACCACTCTCTAAGCTTGGTGAGTCCTCATGGTTCAAGGACAAGACTTATTCATTCCTAAGTTCCTTTTTGTACATCTATTTTCAAGACTATGTTGTAAAGGGCTGTGACCCAAAGATTGTATTTGATTGTATTACATGGTTTTGAGACAAGGTCTAGACTTCTATATTGGTTTTATGAAAAAGACTTCTATTGTAAAAAGTTTTAAATTCCACATCATTTCTATTACTTATGTTTATGATTATGCTAAAGGATTGTATGAGACCCCTTCGGGGTCGAGTATGCTGTGTTACATCTAGGGGGTACCCCTGGGTTGTGACACCAACTTAGGCCAAAAGCGTAAGTTGGGGATGTGGTGAAAAGAGAAGGTAAATCAAGAAGTGTGAAGAAACCCCCCTTGATCCATGGTTTTTGAAAAACATGGAACCCCTTCATACAAAAAAAGAAGAGAGAAAATAGAAAAGAAAAAAAAGAAAAATAGAATGAAAAAGTTGTGGAATAAAAAAATTGTGATAGTTGCATGAGAAATGGGGTTTCCCGTATTCCATTGGAAGTGAATAATGGGGTGAAATTTTGAGCATTGGTGAAAATGTTGAAGAAAAGGAAAGAAAGTGATGTTCATGCCACATTTCATGAGGATAGAAACCACTGATCCTAAATGACCATAACTTCACACTCAACCCTGTTACAAGCCTTGAAAAGACCTTTTTGATCTTGAGGGAGCTGAAGTGAATGTTGATTGGAAAATAAGGGCAAACCTATGGGTTAAGTCCTGCCTGTGTTCATCTTTGTGAGTGTGAGAGTTGTATGTGATTCAGGAACTATAATGTGCTGAACAATTGTGTGAATATGGAATCATTCTTGTGTGAGGGCATTTGAGTACCTTTGTTGAGCTTGAACTTGCATTTGAAGCAAGTATTGTGAACTTGAGAATCTTTGGTGATGGTGAGTCACAACTTGAATCTTTGAGTGAACAACTGATCCTTGCATGAGTAAGTTGAGTCTTGTTGTGTGCATTCATGATTGAGTCTTGTGTAGCACTGTTTGAGACATCCTTTTTGAACTGTTGAACTTGAGTTTCACTTGAGGACAAGCAAAAGTTTAAGTTGGGGGTTTTGATGAGTCCAAGATTTGGACTTGTTTAGGGTTTTATTTATAATGATTCAGTGTCCTGAAATGCTTATTTTGTGCCAATAACTGATGTAAAACCCTTGATTTCTAGGTATATGGATTTAGGAACAAAGAAAGGACACTAATTTGCAAAAAGGAACGAACCGAGCTGAAAGAACGAAGAAAAGCAAGCCCGGTGATCGCCAAGTCCACTTGGCGAGTCGTCGAATGGCTGCTTGACTACCTAAAGTTCCAGTATGCCAAGCCCTGAAGGAAAGAACCAAGTTGGTGAGAGAAAGGAGCAGTTGGTGGATCGTCAAGTGGTTCCGCTATGCAGTGTTGGATCGCCCAAAGTTATAGACCTTGAGGATGCTGAAGGCCAAGGCAGAAGGGTGATGGAATTGACCAAAGGGAGGATCACCGAGTGGATCGGCGAGCCCGACTTACTGCGCCGAGTGGCTCTTCGCAGCATACTTTTGGCGACTATAAATATATTTCTGAACATTTAGTTTAGTATCTAATTTTCATTATATCAAATTGTGATTATTATTCTGAGAATTGAGACATGTTTTTCTCTAGTTTTTCCTAAGCTTTGGAAAATTGAAGTTTTTCACTTTTGAGAAATTGAAAGTGGGTCTTTGAGATTCTTCTAATTGGAACATTGTAAAGATGAAATTAATCTTACCAAGTTGATGGAAACTCAATTTGGTAACTATTTTTATCTTTTTATGATGTCTAGCTAAAACCTCAATTCTTGGGGTGTGATTATAGGCTGATTTAGGTTATGGGTATTGCTAATTGTTAGTTTAAATGTTGTTTAGAAGTGAGTTCAATCAGTAATTGTGGTTTAATTTAAGAATTGTAGTTGCAAATGCATTTCTACCCTTGTGTTTTTGGCTTGCTCGAGAGAGAGATTTTAAAACGAAGCTTATTGATTGATCGAGTGGGTATTCGGTTGACATGGGTTCATCTCCAGGGAGTGAATCCTAAACCCAATTCCACACATTCAGCTCGAGAGAGTGAATTGACTAAGGTGTGGGCTATTTATTTTTTTTCTTGCTTGTTGATGTTCAAGAGAAATCAACTTGATTTGGGGTAAATTGTTCGATAGAAGTTTATCTCCTGTATAGCCTAGCTTATTCACTAATATCTACCTATTTTCTAATAGTTGCAATTGCCCATTTGTCTATATTAGCCTATAATCGAATCACATCCCAAGAACCCATCTCATTATTGTATTTCGTATTGTTGACACTATTTGTAGTTCATAATTAAAACCAAAACCTCTTTATTTGACATTCGTGTCACCCCAGATTTGAATGTTGCTTTTATTCGATAATTTCTATTCCTATGACTGATTTGATCATATTCGTACTTGCAAATTCATTATCAAACATGTACCGCTCCTGTGGGATTCGACCCCAACACATTTAGTTGGGTTTTATACTGGCTAGCGATCGTTGACACTTAAAATTGGATGAACTGTCCTTGAAATGTTAATCAATGATTAGGAAACTCCACTTCTTTCATTAATCTAAAGTCGTGTGATAGAGTGTAACTCTATGTGTCCTTCTCCTAATCCCTCTCCGATGCTTTTAAGGATATGACCCCTCAAAGAGCTTACATTAGAAGGAATGCGAATGAGAAGGTGGAATGAGAAGCTCCTCCTCAAGCTTCCCAAGTTTCGATCGACCTTTTGCCTGAGCAAGTGACTAATGCGGAGTTTAGGGCTTCTTTTAAGGTATTGGCCCAAGACATGAAGGCTCAGGCCAATAGGGAGGTTGTAGTCCCAGAGAACCCAAATGTGGGTACAACGAAATCTAGAGTAGAGGACTTCACTAGAATGAATCCTTCAGAATTTCATGGTTCCAAGGTTGAGGAAGATCTTCAAGATTTCATTGATGAAGTATACAAGGTGTCGATAATGAGGGGAGTGACACCACTTGAAAAGGAGAAATTGGTCGCTTACTGACTGAAGGGTGTTTCTCAAGTTTTGTTCAGTCAATGGAAAAAAGATAAGGCGGTGGATGCGGTTCCTCTGGGAAAACTTTAAGATTTCTTACCTTGATAGGTTCTTTTCTCTTGCGATGAGGGAGGAAAAGGTACTAGAATTCATCAAACTTCATCAAGGAGACATGAGTGTTAAGTATTATGCTTTGAGGTTCACACAATTGTCTAGATATT
>JAJOOO010001688.1:0-50948 GCA_029582685.1 Solanum piurae
TACATGGCTCTGCTAACTTGTATATAATGTTGACACGTATCATGATGATTTTTCAATATGTGGCATACAAGAAAGTTGCCTCATTGATATTTAAAAATTATAATTTTGATTAAATATATATAATATTTTAAATTGGATAATCTAAAATTTATTATTGTATGTATGTATGAATGTATCATGTATGTAATATTGAAATTGAAATTAATTTTTTTTAAATAATTTTTTTAAATTGAGATGGAAAAATCATTATTCTTTGTATTTACTTTAGGGTAGAAATAAGTAAATATTATTTCATCTAATAGTATAAGAACGATCCAAAAAGGGTATTTTAGGATATATAGGCAAATTTCTAAAGAATGAGAAGTAATGTCTTCATTTTAATTTGATATATTAATAGCTAAAAGATAAATTAAATAATGAATTGGTTATAACGATATCATTTTTGGTTTTTAAAAAACAATGAAGAAAAAAAAACACAAAATTAGAATTTAATGTTAAAAAATCTTTAGTGACCATATTATGGGCTTTTGTGGCGACTGTTGTCGCCGCTAAAGGTCTAGTTCTTTTGTAGTGAATCCTAGTTGGCAACACTTAGGTGGAAGGATTAGTCCCACATGACTTGCCACGTCACTAAAAGTTTGGGGTGTTAACTCTTGAGGGTATTTGTGGTCTCTTAGGATAACGGCGGAGACATTTTTTATCCCAAAATGTAACGAAGGGTATAAGTGATCTATTTCGCATAGTTCAGGGGTAATTTTGACCCTTTTCCGATGTAATAATGATATATTAGCTTTCTTTCACGTGTCTCAACAAGATATGGAAATTGAGTACAAAGACATATTACGGAGATACTAATGTCTAATATAAGCCTTAACTATATAAGTGAGTGTCTAGAACAATCCCTAACTCACTTGAATAATCTGAAATTCAAAATAGAAAGTCTGAAATAAACATAAGTATGGCATGTCATCTAACCATGAGGACTCACCAAATAGTGCAAAGCTGATCAGAATCATGTACTAACTGTGGTTGGATGGATGTACGTCAGAACCTATATTAAAGATAATATAGGCACAAGAATGTATGCAGTTAGTAATTAGAATGCACTGAATATGAGAAAAGATGATGAACATAATATAAATATCATGATAAGTCTGAAAACATGATAATGCAATGACCAAGTAAACATAGCATGAAAACTAATAATGTGATTATGAAAACATAGTACAAGATCAATGCAATATTTCGAAAAGTCATAATCATAACATATGTGGGAGATATCGTTAACCGACATCAATCATGTGAGCTATAATATGGAGTTCAGTGTACTACTCCGACGTTGAAAATAAAGTGTCATACTTTTCAAGGTAAGAACCATAATCATGAGCTTAGGTGGATCCACTAGCTAGAGTCAATTAAGAGTAAGTCCTACAGAGCATGTAGTTCTAAAACAAGGGGATTACTTCTAAAGATCTCAAGCCTCTACTAACGGGTGAGACTTCATTCCAAGGTCCACTAGGTGCTAAGTAAACTCCCAACGAAAAATATACATAATCATAATCATAATCATATTAATAACATTTGAAAAGGTTAAAATCTAGTAATACTGAATCATTCATAGAAATCTCATAGTCATAAGAATAGCTTCTTTAAAATCATGATTTCATAACATACTTTTGAAACACTTATCTAAAGCATCTAAATCATGATTTTAAACATAATGAGTGATACTTCAATCAGAAGCATCCTATTTTCATAAAATTGGTTGATACTTTATCTAAAAACATTCTTAGTTCATAAAATCCTTTATAACATAATGCATGCATATCAACTTAGCTTGAATCATAACCATAAAATACTTGCATAACATGAGTTCATGAAAATATTATTGAAAACATTGAATTATGATCAAATCATCCATAATAAGGTCAATCATAATGAATAAACTTAAATTCAATAGAACCCATTCATAAACTCTAAAATTGGGTAAGAATCGTAATTGAGAATTTGAGGTTGGGACTCAATGGATGAAGAAGAACCCATTGATGAATTTCCCACTTACCCTGATAAAACGCTAGATTGAACTTGAAAGAGGACTTGAAAGAGGAGACTTGAAATTCTTGGAGCTTTGGAATCCTTGTTCTTCTTGGGAAGAGAAGACTTGAGGGAGTATTTGAAGCTTGAGAGAAAGAGGGTGAATGGGGAGGTTAGTGTCTTAGGAAAATCAGTTATAGTCTCCAATTAAGGTCTAAAACGACATAGTATAGGAATTAAAGGTGTAGAAAAATATCCAACTACCCCTGAAAGTAACTACTGAATCACTCTTCACGGGCAACATCCACAGTGTGTAAATCCTTCTACGATCCGTGAAGTCATCTATCATGACCTGAGTCTATACCCCATTCGAGATACGGTACCTAGGACCATGAATGACGTCGGACTAACCCTTGACTTAGCATATCAGGTATATCATATAAATTATTGCGGAAGATGAAACATATGCTTAATAAATAATTCAATAAACTCCATGAGACTACATTACTAATGTCTGAATAAAACATCTACTACTTTAGAATGAAATTATAAGTCTGTCGGGACATGGCCCCCAACTACCTCGAAACAAAGACTATATAAGGAAAAAAGTTAACTTGGAGTAGTGCAACCTTACTATTCACGAATCATAGTGCGAATAACGAAATCTACATCATAAAAGGATGCAACACTGAAAAATATATGCGTCAGAACATAAAATGTAAAGAGTAAGTAAGGTAGGACACTAGCATAATCATTTAAATAATCAATAAGACAGTGAAATAAGATTTTTAAGATCATATGTATAGTAAAAGTGCTGAAGAGAAAACAATTGAAGTCCATGATCAAGTATCATAAAAATATCTTTTGAAAAGTACATATACATATAGTTGAGTCATTTTATGTAGTCTTGCATAATCATATACATAAAATATCATATTTAAAATGAACCATATAAACCTACATATCATAAAATTTGCATAATTTAGGAGTGTCTTCTAACCGACATACACCATGTGAGCTCATAATGTCCAACACCTAACCCAGTTGGGAGGACTGTCCTATATCTTGCTAGAGTATAAGACCATATCATATTTATATGGATCCACTAATTTGAGCCTTTCAAAGCCAGAAGGTCAACCAATAAAACAGTGAAACATAATTCTACATTGGAGTATAGTTATGAAACTTGGATTTTCTAAACCCGCATCCTCTCGGTACTAAATATTCCTCCCAAAACAACATATATTCATATAATGTTCATGTTTATGAAAACAATTTATCATTTTGAATAATATATGACACTAAGCTTAAAAAATCATATCTAAAGTAACCTGAATTTAGGTTGAAACTCATATCATACTAGTACTCATACTTTAAAGTCATAAATGTTTTAAGGAACCATGAAAATCATGCTAAATAATTACAATAAAGTTTTTTAAAATCAAAGTAAGACGATGAAAACATGAATTAATGAAGAATATCATAAGTTCATAAAAAGCCCTAGATTTACTTCTAACAATCTTGAAGAATTATTGAAAATTGAAATACTTTAGGCATGAGAGTGAAAGGGATACTCTCATTGAAGCCTTACACACCTGGAAGAACAAGGTTCTTGAAAAAGCTTGAAGAAGAACTTTCTTGGAAACCTTGAAACCCTAGGTTTGGTGTTTCTTGAAGTTCTTGAGCGTAGTCATGGATTGGGATTTTGGAATGAGGAAAACATATAAACACCCCTCCTAAAACATGAAAAGAAGAGAAGACTAAATGGACATAACTTTTAGCACATAACTTGAATTGACGAAAGGTATAAAACGGTTGAAAGAAGACTTTAAGGCCTTTCATTTGGTTGGTATTGAGCCACAAAAATCTTCATATTTTAGGAGATATGATTGATTGAAGTTGATCCTTCAATGAATTTACGTGAATAACTTAATTGTTAGGAAACCTCTCAACTCGACTTTGTGCTAAAGGTTTATTATGACCTGAACTCACATCCAAAGCACTTCTAATACTTAGGAATGGACCTTAACATATATGAACAAGTGATATATCTGCCAACCCAAGTTGATAAATTTACGATAATTGATTTAGATTCTAAGAATAGAATTACGAGGTGTTATAATATCTCCTCATTGGGATCATTCGTCCTTGAATACAAATGAAATTGTTGGGTTTCAGGTGTTTTGATGATACTCACAAAAGCAGGGAACTGGTTCCTAGAAGAGTGCTCTTGTCCAAGTCTGTAATGATGTACAACTATAAAGTTGTCGTGTCAAGTGGTTGGTGAGAATAGCAATGTACTCCACCAATAAGAATGGACGAGGTTGTTTTGTTTAGTGGTCAATAACTTTGTTGGTGATTGATATACGCAAGACAATAAAACAACACATAATTCATTCATTCAAAAAAAGGTGCAAATATCTTCTCAAGAACTCAAGCTTAAAACAACATATACAACAAAAGACCTGAAAGAACAAATAAGAGCAATCTTTATGTGCTGGTGTTGTTGAATGCTTGTATTGTGCTAACACTGTAGGATTCGTTTCACATTCATAAAGAAAATTTTCAAACCTTTGTGAGTATTGAGTGTAAGAACACTGTTAGAGTTAACTTTGTGTCTTATGTATTAATGTCTATATTAATTAGAGATAGTTAATATAGTGGACACTGGAAGCATTGCTTTGGATCAATAAATAATATAGGTATTACTTAGTATGAGATTAAGAGTTTAGTCTCATTGTTGTAGTTAAAATCTGTATTCACTTTTGCTTGTGATTAGTGAAAGCAGTTAAAATCCTGTGTAACAGGTCGTGGTTTACTCCCTTAAGCAGGGAGGTTTCCATGTAAAGCTCCTTGTCTCCATTGATTGACTGTCTTATTTATTTACTATTTTTATATGTACGTTCGACCTGATACTACATCACAATGTTGGACGCATACTGTAACACCCCAAAAAAAATTGAGCTAAGACTCAAATCATTCTTCATTTTGAGTAATATCTTACCGAGAAATTTAAATTTCCTTAGGTGTCAAGGTCACTAGATGTAGCACCTTGAGTTCCAAAAAGAACTAAAGAGAAATTCATCTGTGTCATCCGTAAGTTCTTTTAAGTTTTGGGTCAACTTCAAATGACCATAACTTTTAGCACATAATGAGTTAGGTGGCCCATGAGGTATCAAATCAAATATCTTTGAGTCCTCTTTCCAACGTCGTCGAGTTTGCTGAAATTCGAGTTTGAATGATGGAGATATGACCGTTTGAGTGCAGCCTCTCTAAATAGGGCCTTTTCACCCGAACTAAGGAGGGGTATTTTAGTATTTTCCTTTACCCAACTTAGTATAAGCGTAAATTACACTCAATTTAGGGTCTAAACTGATTAGAATCAGTTTCATTCATCCCCAATATGTTTAGGGTTTGAGAGAGAAGTTTCAAGAGGAGAAAAAGTCCAAGGTTTCAAGCGTTCATCTAAGATTTCACTAAGAACGTAGTTCTTTAAGGTATGTAAGTTTGTATAGTGTTGGATTCATTCACCCAAAATCCAATCATATGATTTTCATCTGTAATATCGTTCTTGAGGCTGAATGATTTGAGTTCTTAAGAGTTCTTGAGATTTTGTGCTTTATTTTTTTATAATGGGGTTTTGTTGAGTTCTTGAGGTGAGGATCTTGTTTATGAGAATTGTTCATGAGAGATTTCGAGTAGATTTCCATGTACTTAGGTTAGTTTAATGAATCTAAGAAAGTTAGGAAGAATCCATTCAATGGGGAAAGAGTGGCGCGGCGCGCCCTAGATGCGCCAACCTGGCGTGGGGCACCTGCAGTTCTCCAGGGAAGGGATTCTGAAGTTTAGGGGCTGGTGACCGCGCCACTCAGTGCGCCAGGGTCGCCAGGTCCCTTACTCTTCCGTCCTTCTTTCCGTTTAAGTTTAATTAAACTATGTCATCGGTCACTTCTTAATTTTAACTATCCAAACTACATCTAATCATCGAGAAATCCTATATATCATAACCATGATCCTTGAATTCATAATTCAATTCAAAGTAGAGTTAAGAGTAAAGTTCAAGAAAGTCATTGAGTCAAATTGTGGACCTCTTTGAGATCAACTATCGATTTGAGCTAAGTTTTGAGGAAGTAAGTATGAGAATGAGAAGAGTCGTACACATGAATTCTATATTTTCATTCAGACCCTTAAGTTGAGTCGTTCATGCCCATAATTCTACATGAACTCTATGAATGGAGTGTTCTTGAGATGAGGAGTATCTTCGAGTTCTAAGTTCTTGAGTATTGAGTTCCTAATCCTTTTTGAAACTATATTTAATAATTATGGGATTACCATATGATATTGTCACGACCCGAGCCTACACCCTGGACGTGGCCGGTACTCGAGAACTATTACTGGTCCCTAAGCAAACCCACATCATGGCTGACTACAAGTGGAAGACTAACTCAAGCATATATAAGCATCAAATTGAAAGAAATGTTTAAAAATAGTTTATTGAATCTCAAAACTGAACTAGATATACTAAGTATGAAACATAAGTTTTAAAGAAAACCTCAGAAAATGAAAGACTCTCCAAAATTGTCTATATATGAAGCCTCTACTATATAAAGATGAGTATTGGGACAAGACCCGCGACTCCTCAAGAGAACTACTAGTAATAACTCATAAAAACTAGAGTCATCCGGAAGTAAGGAGACCTCACTCGAAAGCTGACGAGTGGATGAAGTGATCTCAACAGACACTTGTTGAGGATCCTAATAACCTGTATATGCATCATTAAAGATGCAAGTCGAATGACATCAGTACAATGAATGTACGAGTATGTAATATAGTTGAATAACAAATAACTGAAAGAAAGGACTGCAATAGACAACAATGTACTCAAGCTGAATGTAAAGAAATAAAATAGTTAAATTATTTAAAGCTTTACAAAATACTTTCTCATATCTGAACTCAACATTTTAAGTGATATATAAAAATACATTTTAACTTTATTTGGGAGATTCTCTAACCGACAACCATCACTATGAGCTACGTGATGATACAATGTCTCGCCCATGCTGCCAGAATTATCATATCCCTTGCCGTGGTATGGAAAACCTCAACTAAGTGGATCCACTAAGTTATGCTTAAAAAGCAATAAAGAATCATCTAAAAAGTATGACCCTTTACCCATGTTGACATACATGGTTTATGAGGACATTGAGTTGTTTAAACTCGTCTCCATATCGGTGCTCAATACTAATTCCAATAATATATACCCATGCTCATATGTTTAAAAACATAACTCTTCATCTGGTTTGCGATAATTGTTCAAACTACCCTTCTTAAAAGAGGTAACTGCTCTTGAAATATCTTTTGAATTCATAACTCATTTAGAAATCTCAGTTTCTCTTTTATCAATGTAAAAATTGATACCTCTGGGAATACATAGTCTCTTTATACTCTTTCTCAATTCATACTTGAAAACTCTTTCTAAAAAATATATCAAAATCATATTTTAATATGATTATTGATGACTCGGGAAGTCATACTGCATAAACATTGATGGTATATCTAGATACCATACTGCTCATACATTGATGGCATACTCGATTGTCATACTAATCATATTTTAGAAACTCTTTTCTCAAAACTCGTCTTTACTTTCTCAAAAACTCAGTTTAAAACTCAAGTGTTGACTTTAGAAAGCTTCTCAAGATTTATAACTCAATTCATAGGGTTTATGTGGAATTATGGACATGAACGACTCAACTCAGGGATCTTAATAGTAATATGGAAACTCGGTACTCAAAACTCAATGATACTACTCATCAATAAAATACTCAATTGATAGGATTCATGCTGAAATATAGACACGAACAAATCAACTCAAGAATCTTAATGCATAACATATATAATTTCAATAACTAAGAATAGAATTTCAAATGGAAACAGGAACTCCAGAACTTAAAATCAACTCATCTCAAGAATACTCAAATCTAAGGGTATAATCCTAGATTTCTCTTTTACTGATTTGAAAGTAGATGTAGGGCATGAGGACGAACTAGTCCAACACTATGATAGCTTTACATACCTGGAAGAACAGGTTTCTTGAATAATCTTGAAGAATCTTGAAGAAGAATTTGATTAGAAGCCTTGAAACCCTAGCTTGAAGGAGAAAAATCAAGAAAACCTTTCTTGAGATTCTTGAAATCTCTATGCGATTTTCATTAGTGATTCATAATTGTATGGAGGAATTTGAGTTGGAAAGAATGAAATTCTTGGAGAAAGACTTACCTTGAAGAAGAATCTTGAAAAGATTGAAAGAATCTTAAATGGAGTCTTCTAATTTGATTTTTCCATAGGGTTTTGACTTAGGGTATGAGAGAGAAGAGAATGATGAATTAAAAGATGAAAATCTGATTGTTTTAGGTCTTTAATTAGTCAAGAAATTCGTTTAGGATTTTTTTAGAGGTATAAAGAAAAAAAATGACCCTTTTTAATGTTTTCCTGTCGGCTAATTCGTCACAACACTGTATCAGGTTACTAAAATGGTCATAATTTTTTTACTCAAACCTCGGATTATTGCGAAATTGGTGGCGTTGGAAAGTAGATTCAAATACCTTTAATTTGATAGGTTATGGGCCATGTAATTCTTTATATTCTAAGGGGTCGTTTGGTAGAGTGTATAAGAATAATGCAAAATATAGTGTATTAGTAATACTTGTGTTAGTAATGCTTGTATTAGTTATGCTTGCATTAGTTATGATGAGATTTTTTTAATGCAATATTTGGTTTGGTGTACTAAAAATATTATGCATTACATAAATTTTTTAGAAAAAATATTTGTTTACAAAAATACCCTCCACAAATATAGTGGAAATGATGTAAAAAAAGTTTTGAGGGCAATTGTGTCTTTAATAATGTTAATGAATGCATTAGAACTCATTGCATTACTAATGCATAGAAATAGATGGTATTAGTAATACACTTTTCAATACACAATAAAGTGTATTACTAATACAAGCATTAGTTATACATAAGTTAGAAAAGTGTACCAAACAAGGTACTAATAATACATCAAGCAAATGCAAGCATTATTTTCTCCAATACACTCTACCAAACGACCCCTAAGAGATATGGTTGTTTGAAGTTGACCCAAGAAAAATCTCATAGTGAAACTCAATTGGAAGGAAAGTTTTCAACTCAACTTTATGTTAGGAGATGTTTGGATGTCACATAAGCAAAAAAGGTATACAAAATTACAAAAAAAATGAGTTAGATGGGTAATAGGACCTTAGTTTAGTTAAGGTGTGTCTCTAGGATTTCGGGTCATAGTCTAGGGGGGGAGGGGGGGTACTTGTGTCTTATCCCTAAAAATAATCAAAATTAACTTTTTTAGTTAGGATAAGTGTTTTGTTTTGTTTTGTTTTTCACTCGGTGTTCGATGCCTGCATTGGACCCCCTACTTATCTGGATTGGACACTACAAGGTCCATTTTGGGGGTGACATTTCCAATAAAAAAAAATTACTCAGGCTAAGATAAGAGTGTTAAGTGGTGTATAGACCTTGACTTAAAGATAAAACGAAATCCAGTAAAAAATCACTTTAAATTTTTGTGGGACTGATTCATTAAGTCCAGATAAACAAATATTGTGAATCACCAATTGATGTGATAGATTGAATATAATTTTAATGAGGTATATTGTGAAACACAAATTAAGCAAAGAAAATTCTACAATTGTTGTTTTGGAGTAATCATTTCCAAGAAGCTCATCTAGTCACATTTAATCAAATTTTGAGTTGTCAATTATGTATTCACATTCTCTGGTGAAATTATATTGAAAAAATCTTTTTTAGACTTATGAAAATAGTAAAAGCCGGATATCATTTAGAAAGTGTCTTTGTATGACCCTTAGGTCACTTCGGAAACAATTAACATGGGATATTTTATGCATCGGACAACCTCTTCTTTTTTTAGAGGAGAAAGAAGAAAGTCTATATGAGTAATAATTCGTGTATAGACTTTGACAAAAAAAAAAATCTATAATCATCCAATATGCATGAAAACTATTTAATATAACAGTATTCAACAAAGAAATAATTATTATTTTATCAATTTGAGTTCTTAGAGGAAAAAAAGAGTCTAGAAAAGTATCAGAGCCTGTTTAACATTTCTACTAAAAAAAGCTAATTTCTGGAAGCATTTTTTTTAAAAATAACTTTTCAAAAAAAAAAAGCTTTTGAAAAATAAACAAATTGTGTTTAGCTAATTCATTTGAAAATTATTTTTTAATTGCTTTCTCAGCACAATCAATAATCACTTTACATTTTTCTCCAACATTTTTTATCCTCCCAAAAATACACATGTAAGAAATTTACCCGTGTTTGTTGAAAAATTATTTTTTAATAAAAGAATGATAGTTTGTTTCAACAAATATATTATGCTCAATTCAAATATTTATTAAAATACTAATGATATTATGTAGAAATATTTAATCAATTTAAATTTTAGATTAAAAAAATAGTGTACAAGAGTATAAGGTGGTGTATGGGCCTTGACAAGAAAATTTAAGTTAAAGATTAAAAAAAAAAGTTTATTTTAGTTAGGATAAGAGTTTTGTTTTGTTTTCCACTTGATGTTCGATGCCCGCATTGGACCCCCTACTAATCTTGATTGGACATACATGACCTATTCAGGGTGACGCTCTCAACAAGATTTTCTCCATACTCAAGACTAGGATAAGAGTGCTAACTGGGCACAGACATTGACTTAAAGTTGAAATAAAAATCCAGTTGAAAATTACTTCAAATTTTGGTGGGACTGGTTCATTAAGTCTAGATAAACAAATATTGTAATTCACCAATTCATGTGATGGATTGAATGTAATTGTGATGAGGTATATTGTGAACCACAAAATAAGCAAAGAAAAATTTACAACTATTATTTTTGAGTAATCATTTTCAAGGAGCTCCTCTAGTCACTTTCAATCAAATTTTGAGTTGTCAATTACATATTCACATTTTCTGGTGAAATTCTATTGAAAATATTTTTTAGACTATTAAGGAAATAAAAAAAACCCGAATATTATTTAGAAAGTGTTTCTGTATGAACCATAAGTCACTTCAAACACTACTAACATGAGATGTTTTATCCACTGAACAACCTCTTTTTTTTTTCTTTTTAGAGGAGAAAAACTAAAAGTCTATAAGAGTGGTAATTGGTGTATAGACTTTAACAAAAAAAAAATCTAAAGCCACCCATTGGGCATGAAGACTATTTAACCTAACAGTAGTCAAGTAAGAAATAATTATTTTATCAATTTAAATTCTTGGAAAAAAAAGAAGAAGAGTCTATAAGAGTATCAGAGCGTGTTTGACATTGTTTTTTAAAATTATTTATTTCTAGAAGCACTTTTTTTAAATAACTTTTCAGAAAAATGCTTTTGAAGAAAATGTAACACCTCGCTTTTTGAAAGAGTTAAAAATAGAAAGAATCAAATTTAGAAATAGCAAATATGAAAATTTTGGCAAGTTATGATAAGTATGAGTTTTGGGTTAACTTCAAATGGTCATAACATTGAGTACAAGATGAGTTAGGTGGCTCATAAGATATCAAATGAAAGGTCATGGAATCATCTTTCCAACGCCACCGAGTTTGCTAATTTTCAAGCTCGTATGAGGGAAATATGCCCGTTTGAAGTTGGGTTGTCCAGTTAATGAAGTTACCTGGATTTAAGAGTGGTATTTTGTTCTTTTCCTTACCCAATTAACTTAAAATGAAATTTGGTAATATTTAGGGGTCTAAACTGATTTGGTTCAATTTTACAAATCCAAATTTACGCTAGGGTTTTGAGAGAAGTTCAAGAAGAGGAGAAAAAGGAGAAAAGTCAAGCGTTCGTCAAGATCTTAAAGATTTCGTTGCGAATTTCGCCAAGATTTTGATCCCTAAGAGGTATGTGAGTTCACATAGCGTTGGGTTCGTTCACCCACGCACCAATCATGTTATTTTAAGCCTAATTTTGTCCTAGAAAGTTGAAAGTTTGATGTTCTTAATTAGTGTTCTTGAATTTGCTTTCGTTCTTGAATTAGGATGGGGTTGATGAGTTCTTGAGGAAATCATGTCGATTTTAAGAGTTGTTTTTTAGTAGATTCTCGTGTACATGTATTGGGTAATTGAATCTAAGGAAAAATTGAGAAAAAAAAATTAATTTTAGGTGAATTAGGGCCTAAAATCGAAGAGAAAAATTCATTGGGTTTTCTAGGCGGTGCCTGGGGTGACGCGCCACCGATGCACTAGGGGTGGTTGGCGCACCGCTCCAGCAGTACGCTACGAATAGCGTTATGTAGTTCAAAGGGCTGGCGCCCTGCGCCAGTCAGTGCGCCAGGGTGGCCTACCCCCACCCTTTCTCCGTCGTTTAGTCAGTCTAAGTTCTTTCAAAGGGTACATTTGCTCTCCTTTGAGTCTAACTACTCTAAACTACTTCTAAACTTCTAGAAATCATTTATAACATGAATCATAACCTTGAATCCATAATTCAAATTCAAGGTAGAGCTAAGAGTCAAGTCTTGAGAGTTCTTTTAGTCTTTTCAAAAAGTCCTTTTATAATTATTTTAAACTTGTTTTAAGAATTGAGCATTGAGTTTGAGGAAGAGTAGAACCGAGTTCATTTTTCTTGAAAATGATATATGAAAACTAAGTATTCCCAAGAATAGATATTTTCACATTTAAGAAGAGAGGAAACACCGATTTCCAAAAGAGTTTTCATGAGCAGTTCTGAATACCATCTCTTTTAAGAGAAAGACTTTTTGAGCAATAATCTCAACCAACAGAAAGAGTTATGTTTTTAAACATATGAGCTAGTTACATTTTGGAGTAGTATTGAGCACCGATATGGGGACGAGTTCAGATAACTCAAGTTTCCATAAACCATGTAGCCAACGTGGGTAGAGAGGATCATACTTTTTAGATGATTCTTTATTGCCTTTAAGCATAGCTTAGTGAATCCACTTAGTTGAGGATTTCTGTACCCCGACAAAGTATAGGACAATTCTGGCAGCATCGGCGAGACGTTGTATCATCACATAGCTCATAGTGATGGTTTTCGGTTAGAGAATCTCCCACAGAGTTACTTGTATTTTCATATACAAAACTAAGTTATTATTGTGTCTTTCAATATACTGAGTTGTTATCTATATGTTTTAAAGTTTTTTTTATATTGCAACTTTATTACTGCTTTATATTGAGATGAGTTGAGTTGAGATGAGGTAAGTGTTTCTTTCAGTTCCAGTTCAAGCTTATGTCTTGTTTAGATTTCCCCTCACATGCTCGTACATTCCATGTACTGACGACATTTGGCCTGCATCTTTTATAATGCGGATACAGGTAACCAGGATCAGCACCAGGCGCTTCGTTGATCCAGTTAAGCTTCAGAGTTGTGGTGAGCCTCCTTGCTTTCCAGAGGATCCCTTGTTTACTTTATTCATTCTAGTTTTATAGGATGTCGTGGGTCTTGTCCTGACGTCCATCTTAGTTAGTAGAGACTTCATAGATAGATAGTTATATATAGTTCATTCGTCTTTTCCATTTCATTTATTGATGTATGAGACTTGAGTTGCCACTTTGGCTAGTAAATGTTTTCCTTAAATATTCTGAGCAGTTATCTGAGTGAAAGTATTCATTTGAGTTATTTAATGTTGAGTAGTCTTCCGCTTGTAGCCAGCAGGATGAGGGTTCGCTTGGGGACCAACAATGATTCTCGAGTGCCGGCCACGTCCAGGGTGTAGGCTTGGGCCGTGACAGAAAAACACAATATGTGTTTGACTAATTCAAATGAAAAGTGTTTTTAATTGCTTTCTCCGGACAATCAAGAATCACTTTACATTTTCCTCCCACTTTTTATCTCCTCCCAAAATAACACATGTAAGCAAATCACCTGTGTTTGTTGGAAAATTCATTTTTAACAAAAGAATGATAATTTGTTTAAACAAAAAATATCATGATCAGTTCAAATATTTATTAAAATATTAATGATATTATGTAGAAATAATAGAAATTATGATAAATGAAGAGAGAATAGATTTGTCTTCAATTGACGTATTATTAATAAATTTTAACAAAAGAATGCTTCAATGTTATCAATAGTTCACATTCTCAAGTTAATGCATACAAATATTCAAATAAAAGCTACAACATAAAGTTCTATCATTTGTAATAACCCGTCTATTTTGTTGTTACATTATTTTAGACAAAGATGTCAAAAAAAAAAAGTTTTTATTGTGACTATCTTAATAGCCCTACTGCCCTACACACAATTTTTTTCTTTATATTACGCCCTACCCCAACTCCCACCTCAAACCACCACAAAAAATAAAATAAAATAGAATGACCATTTCCCCCCTTCAATCATGCACTATTTTTTAAAAAAAAAAAAAAAAGTTGGGCAAAAATATAAACATCATTTTATAAAGATAGCAAAAGAAAAAGTAAATAAAAAGAAAGGGAAAAGTAAATTAGTAAAAAAAATGACGTGAGAACATTATTGTCCATGAACAACTTTTAAAAATCCTATCTTGAATTTAAATTTTCTTGTAAAATGTGTGTTAAATTAAAGCTAAAGAGTAAATAATTGAAATATGAAATTATTTCACTATATAAAATATGCATGTCTTTTGACATTTCAAGAAATATTACATTAATAGCGAATAATTATTTTATTGTTACAAAAATTCATCAAATAAGTATTTAAGCTGAAATATCAAACACAAGAAAATACTCAAGTTGAATATTTAATAATCTTGCGTAATTGAAGTCGTTGAAAACATTACTTTGTTGCATTGAATTTTATTATCAAAATAATGTGAAGAAAACAAATTAAGTAATATATGATGATAAATAAAAAATGAATTTTATCCAAGTGAGAATGTTAACCCTTGTTAGGTTAATCCTTACAAATATTGAGCTGTTTTTAGCCCAACAACACAATAGTTAACATCATCTCCAAAGTTCCACAAACTTCCGCAACCTGTACAAAATGGAAAAAAGGAAACTTACAAAAATTTCAGTAGTTTAGGAGCTAATTACTTAGTTATACTCTAGTTTGCAATATTACGAATCTTATCAGATTTTGGTGCGTTCAAAGATATGTATCACGGGATACATGGGGTTAAAATTAGGTATAATTTGTGATTGTATCCAAATGGATTTGCATATATTAGAGATACGTAACAAATCTCACTCGCCTTCATCTCATCTGGTGTGTATCTAGTGTGATTTGTATATATACGGGATACATGACAATCTTGCTCGCCTCCCTCCCCATCTCGCTCGCCTCTCTCCCTATTTTACAGTTGTATCTAATATATAAAATATATATATGTAGGTGTATCTTCCTCAATATATAGTAGGAAATTCTTAATTAGTGGTAAGATGCATAATTATTTAAAAGTATATGTAGAATTAATATATATGGTATAAATGTATGTCTAATAAGGTTATTTTCCCAATGAATAATCATGAATATTTGTTTTGATGTAGTTTTAACATTTGTAAAGAAAGTATCTAAATTTGCATACCATAGACAAATGTAAACAAAATTTAGTAGTCTCAAAGGAAGAAAAGTCACTTCTTTAATCATAGGGTAACAAACACTTCATGAAACATCATAAACTATCACTTTTATTTGCATCTCCAGCAACATATAGGACCTGAAAATGCTTTATATAAAGATCCAAGGCTTCCGGAGCAACCTTCTTTAGATAAGAAGTAGCTTGTTGGGTGCATAAAGAAATACATCAAGAACCTAACACCCAAGTTAGATGCAGAATTAACAAGAGTCTACGTTCGAATGTCAGCTGAGTGGAGGTAAAATTACTTGATACTTGTGCTGGTGGAGTTAACATGTACACCCTTGTGGAATTAGGCAAGGCGTGTATAAACTGGCGCGAACACCACAATTATCAATAGTAAGAAAAAAAAACATTGAAGCATGTTAGAATGAATGCGTCCACTAATGATCACTGACTAGGTCCCTCGACAGAATAATAGTTTGGAAAATAAGTAACTCAAAGTAAATCAAGCACAAGGATTTTATGTGGAAACCCCCTTGCTCAAGGGAGGTGAAACCCATGACCTGTACTCACATGATTTCAACCCAAACTCCATTCACTCAAAACGGAGCAAAACTTTAGATTACAACTTCTTGTAACCTAGGAATTGAACTCTTAATCCCTTCCGTAGAGGATAGATATCTCATTAGGATTGGTAAGGTAAGGCCTAGCCTCTCTTGCTTGTACTTATTCGTATTGAGAATTTTTTTTATGTTTATTATTAATAAAAAAACCACTAGACCACTCTCTAGTAGTATAAATTTGCTTTAAAAAAAAAAACTCTTAATCCCTTCCCCCTTACTGTAGCAAGTCTACTACAAACAAAACTAATCAATAACTCAATTGTCCACTAAATCAACTAACTCTAGTTGATCTAGACTTCAAGAACCCAACAAGGCTAACTCTAGCCACCAACTCAGATCTCAAGGATAGGAGCATAAACAAGCAGCAACTCTACTGCACCCACATCAACTAACTCTAGTTGACACTCCTAGACAACTCTTCCCAAGAGAACATTAAAACAATGATGTAAAGAGGCTTGACTAACACATAGATGATTCGACTAACTAACTCTAGTTAATCCGACTCAACCTAAATACTTAGACAAGCAACCAAACTACTATCCTTTATAACTTAGGAGTAGATTTACAATATAAGAACACAAGATACAAAGCTCAAAATACAACAAACGACACTTTAGCTCTGCATCATGTCCCTCGTTGAGTATGAGCAGTGTTCTTCCTTAAAGATGACTTTTTCTTTGTAAGCTTATGAATTTTCGGAATTCACAAACTTTGTTTGCCAAAACTTAGGTTGTGTCTTTGGAGAAGAGACTATTATCAAATGGACACAAACCCTTGAGACCAAGCCATTGGCTAAGCCTGCTGCTATGAAAAGACATGCACCAGTCGCAGAGTTGGCAGTTGTGACAGCTTTTAGACAACTGTCTTTTTCACGTACGCAGTCTTTCCTCGATCAGGTCCCTTGTTAGATCCAGAAATTTGTTAAATCAGCTCCAAAATAGCAAAGCAACAATCAAGTTCCTACCATCTAAGCTCCACGATCTTCAATCCTTAAAGATTCAATCTGTTTATCAATCGAATTGCGGCCCTTGGAGATAGTTAACTAATACTTAGGCTTGAGCCAATTTTTTTGTACATGCCATAGACATAGACAGATGGAGACAAAATCAGGGTAACAAACATTTCATGAGAATAAAAGCTTGTATTTGAATTCCATGAACTAATTACACCTAAAATTCCTTATAGAGACTTAGAGCATATGTTTAGTTGATAGACGTATAACAAGAAATGATCACAATGTTTCATCCATAAACCAAAACTTCATCATTGCATATAATGAACTCTTTTTAAAACATTTTATCAACTTTGTGAGGGAAAATTACGCAAAAAAAAAAAGTTTTCTGAAAACTCCTAAAAAATAACTTATCACTAATTTTCACTTTATCCTCTCCTAATACTAATAGAAAACATATACTATTTTTTTGAATACATTAATAAAAATAAAACTCCTAAAAAATGACTTAGTACTAATTTTTCCTTTTTATCTTCTCCTAACACTAATAGAAAACGTATACTTTATTTTTTTTTGATAAATAAGTCATAAATAAAAAATGTAAAGGGTTTTAGACATAAATAGAAGGGGCGTCCAACTTTTAGGGGCTAAGTGTGAAGATGAATCCATCAATTCCTCAAGATATAGTCATTGAAATATTGTCATGGCTTCCTGCTAAGTCTTTAATGCGTTTCAAGTGTGTTACAAAATTCTTTAATTCTCCTGTTTTCGAATCAAATTTTACGGATATACATAGATGTCGATGGAGTGATGAAGTTTGTGCAAGCCCGGGATTTGCATCAATGGAGTTATTTATAAGTTTGTTTTCCATAATGGATTTTCTATAGCTGCATTCGATGTTAAAATGGATTTTCTATAGAGGTGAAGGGTAAACTAGGAGTCTTGGTTTATGAAAAACAGCTAGATGGATATATCCACTTGCGGGTTTTAGGACAAACTCAGAAAAAAAGATGAATGGGAGAGCCATACCATTCACATCCCTTCAACATGGAAGGACATACAACCCGATGTCATATCATCCTGCACGTCCGGTGATGAAGATATTCTATTCACCGCGAATGTAAAGTCGGGTATTTTATGTTTGTGTTATGATATCACGAGACAGAGTTGGAGAACATTAGAAATCAAGGGACTTCCTAGAAAGTGCATCAAAGGCATTTGTAGTTATGTTGAAACGCTAGTTATGTAGAAATTAAGTCTCTTTCCATTTGAGAAATTTGCAATACTCATTTCCAAGTTTAAACTAGAAGACATTTTGACTTGTTCATTCTTTGTTTTTTTATTATTATTTTGGAAACTATTAAATAGGTTTTGAGCCAGAAGAGAACAAGTACAAAGTATTTTTTTCGGAAAAGCTAAGTGGGTACATGTTATATTCTAGGTGTTTTGATGATCCTCACAAATGCAGGGACCTGGTCCCCGGCAGTGTTCTCTCTATTAGATGCATAATAGGGTACATCTGTAAAGTTGTCCCGTCAGTCAGTGGTTGGCGAGGCGCTAGCGTATCGAACCAATCAGAATGGACCAGGGTATTTTTCCAACGGGTAATAACTCTTTATGGTTGATATTTTCATCATGAAAAACACCATGTTGAAGTCATTCATTTAAAGGAAGAAATTAGCCAACAAGCCTTTTTAGGAACTCCTAAAGAATATTTCAAGGGACCTGGTCCCTGCAAGACTGCGATGTGAAAAGGTGACAAGACAGCCGTCAGAAGAGATGCCACCTCTGATGTGGCAGGTGAACAACTTTTCTAAACAACAGGCTTTCAACCAATAGTTTGTGTGTATTTTATATAGTCTTTTCACCAAAACACAAACTCAAGATTTTGGAAAAAAAAAACTCACAAGCTTAAAAGGAAAAAGCCATCTTCAAGGAAGAACAATACTCATACTCAACAAAAGGATCTGATAAAGTGCTGAAGCATCTTTGTTGAGTTTGAGTTTTGTTTCTATCATTTTATAGGTTTTTGCATCTTGAAAATTCTCAAGTATACAAGTAAAGACCATCTTGGTGAAGTATTCTCTGGCAAGCACAACAAGGACCTGATCGAGCTGCAAGCGTCAGAGTGTGTCTTAGGAGTTATACTTTCGTGCTTATATTGTAAATATGTTCCTAATCTATAAAGGATTCAGATCTTTTGTTTCGGTTTCTAAAAGTCTAAGTCAGTTAAGGTTGGCTGATTTAGTGGGAAACATGGTTGTTGCTTAGTCAAATTCTAAGTTATTTGGGGTTAGATAGCTTAGTGGGCAGTGTTGTATCTGCTTAGTTGAATTCTAAATCATCTAAGAGTTAGGTGGCTTAGTGGGCAACATTGTTGTTGCTTAGTCAAAGTCTAAATCGTCCAGATGGTGGTGGTTTAGTGGGCAATCTGTGTGTTGCTTAGTTGAAGTCTAAGTTGTCTAGTGGTGATAGCTTAGTAGGCAGTGTGGTATCTGCTTAGGCTCTTCAAGTAATAGAGTTATTACTTGGTTGTGAGATTAATATCTTTTACTCACATTGGTTGTAATTGTGGTTCACTTTTGCTTAAAGAAGATTAGTGAAACAGTTGAAAATCCTTCGAGACAGGTTGTGGTTTTACTCCTTTGAGTAAGGAGGTTTCTACGTAAAATCCTTGTGCAGATTTTACCTTCAGCTATTTACTTTCTGCACTTATTTCAGCTACTGTTCTTGCTTAGTCAAGGGGCCTGGTCCATTGACGTATAGTAGATGTTGACTATTGTCTGTGCTTACATTTTGTTCTTAATGTGTCAAGGGACCTGGTCCATTGACTCTTAGTGAACACTTATATTCTATCAATTGGTATCAGAGCAGGTGCTCTCTAGGTGGTTAACACCAAGAGAGATTCATGTGGAAAGATGGTTGCTCCACTGAACAGAAATCAAGAAGCGTCAAAGAAAGAGTTGAAGAAAGACAAGTCTCTAACTCTCAAGGTAATATCTGGTAAAACTTTTTGACGAAGATGAGGACATGACATACCTCACGAGAAGGTTTAAAAAAATAGTGAGGAAACATAGAGGTTTACGAAATGCAGGAAACTCAAACAGAGCTGCAAATACAAACTACATATGCCACAAGTGTGGAAAGTCATGGCATTTCATCAGAGATTACCCCATGCATAAGGTTGAAGCCAAAGAGTACCAAAGACCTGGAGGAGAGAAAGACAGAAAAAGGGACCCGGTCCCCGATAAGAAATCAAGAAAAATTACAGCTGACTACGTTGTGAAGAAAGTTTTTGCTGTCTGGGGAGACTCCTCAAGTGAGTCAGAAGAATCAGAATGTCCTGAATATGCATACATGCTAGCTGTCTAAGACGATGATAATGTGTTTGATGGCATGTTCACATTCATGGGAAAATCTGACGACGAGGAAGATGAAGAAAATGTAACTCTCTTTGACCTTAAACAAAATTTGAATGCTTACTCTGTGAAGAAGTTGAGAAATATAATTGTTGTTCAGATTGACTCTGTTATAGAGTTAACTACTGAAAAAGACTCTATGAACAACAGTCTAAACAATTTCAATGAAGAGAAGTTAGCCTTGACTGATCATGTGTCCGTTATCGAGGAACAATTGACTGTTCTAGACACTGAAAATCTAGAAATCAAGGAGAAATTGAAGATGATGAGTAAGAAATCTGGTAAAGGGAAAAGAGAGACTACTAGTTTGCAAATGGAGCTAGAAGCTAGTCTGAACACTGTTGAAACCAGACTTGCATTGGCCTTTGAAAGAAATGATCAAATGAAAAGGGACCTGGTCCGTCTCAGAGAAGAACTGAAAAATTCTCTGAAATGGACTAACTCTTCTAAACTACTCTCAAACGCCACCAGTCAAGGTCACAACAACAGGAAGGGTTTAGGAAGTTCAAACATCAGTCCTCCCTATAATCCTCACAGTAAGTATATGTCTGTATCTGACAATTTATTGTGCCTTCATTGTGGCCGCAATGGTCATTTGAAGAAAGATTGTCCAGCCTTTAAAAGGTCTCAAGAAAACCTTTATTCCTACACCAGACAGAAAGTTGCACAGAAAAGGGGACCTGCTCCCACTGCCAGAACTCCCAAAATGAGAAAGATTGTTCTACCTCATTGGTCAAAAATTTCACTTATCATGCCTTTATCTGTTTACTGGGGACTCAGACTGAAATGGGTTACCAAGGATATCAAGTGATATGGTACGCACGTGAGAGGAAGTAACATCAGTCAATGTTGGTTCATGAATAGCGGATCTCAAAGCATGTGACTAGTAAATTGAAAACTTTCTCTATCTCTCTCTCAAGGCACTTCAAGGTGGGGGTGTCTCTTTTGGTAGGGGCAAGAAATAGTACTTGTTTTTGTGAAGGCAAGATTTGAAAGTCTGTGGAACACTCTTTCAAAGTTGTGTACCATGTCAATGAGTTGAAGTACAGTCCTCTAAGTGTTTCACATATCTGTGATAACGGAAATGAAGTCAAGTTCCTATCAGACAAATGTGTGGCCACAACTTGACCTCTCAGGTGATAATGTTGACAAAAAGAGATATGCAAGAACATGTATTGTTGATCTCAACACCACTTGTAACATTCTCACTTCCCTTGATGCTCAAGGTGAGAATATTGATCTATGATACATGAGACTTGGTCATGTGAGCTCTTCTCTCTGAACAAACTTGTGTCGAGGAACCTGATCCACGATCTGCCCAAAATAAAATTTGTAGATGACAAAGTTTGTGATGTTTGTGTTAAAGAGAAGCAGGTCAGACCATCCTTCAAGCGGAATAAGCAGTATTTTAATCCTCCAAAGAACTTTTGGGCTGAAGTGGTGAATACTACATGTCTTGTGACCTAAAGGATGATATTGGGAAGTTTGATCCAAATAATGATAAAAGAGTGTTTGTGGAATGTTCTTCCTCCAGCAAGGCTTAACCGGTGTATAAAAAATGTGTGGATTGACAAAGATGTTCATGTGATTTTTGATTAGTCTGGAAGAATTGAGAAGCAAGTTGTAAAACAAAGAAGATTCTGAGATGGGAGAGATGTTACAGATTCAAAAAGATGACGTAAACAATGAGCTTGATGAAGAACATCCTCTTCATGAATCCAGCAATCCCAAAGGAGCTGATGCAGATGATGAACCTGATGAGGGACCTGGTCCGGTAGACAATCCTAAACAAAGATAATGCAGTTCAAAGTATGACACTCAGTTCCCGGACAAGCTGGAAAGGAAAAACATTGATGATTATTCAAGTATATATTAATGATATCATATGTGAAGCAACTCTTGAGATGTTATGTGAAGAGGTTGTTGCACTCATGGGTAGTGAGTTCTAACTGAGCATGATGAAAGATGTCTTCGTAAAGGTACAGATCAATCAAACCTCTAAAGCTTTTCAAAATAGAAGATCAAGTGGCTGATATCTTCACCAAAGCCCTAAGCAAGGACCAGTTTTTCAGAACAGGGACCTGGTTCAAGCTTAAAGAAGCTACTGAAGAAGTTTCATATTATGGATGCCAAGTCAATTGATACTCCCATGGGGACCAACTCGAAACTGGGTGCTGATGGATCAGGTCCAGATGTAAAAGATACAAGAGTTATGATTTATGAAAGATTCCAAGCTTTTCAACGAAATCACATTTGAAGGCTGCTAAGAGAATCCTAAGACTTTTGATGAAGATAGGGACCTGATTATACTCTATCCGTCGGGAGATTTTGTGTTGATTGAAGGAAGATGGTGATGCTGATTATGCTGGGTATCAAGCTGATAGAAAGAGCATGAATGACTCATTTTATGGGCTCATATCTCATTCATGGGGAATAAAATACAAGATTTTGTTGCTCTTTCAACAATTGAGGCAAGGTAAGTAGCAGATGCATGCTGGTGTGCTCAACTCATGTGGATCAAACAACAGCGTGAAGTTCTTAGAGTGGTTACTCTGACTATATGTCTCATATGTGCTATCACGAGTGCTCTCACTATGGCTAAGAACTCAGTCCACCATAAAAGGACTAAGCATATTGATGTGAGACATCACTTTCTGAAGGATCGTGTTGAGAAAAAAAATATCAGCTTGTAATTCTGTAAGATCAAATCAATGATATCTTCACAAAAGCTCTGACGAGGGACCTGGTCAAGATAAACAAATTGAAGTTGGGAATGCTGAAACTGAACTGAATGGATCCTGCCTGAAGCAATCAACCCTCTCATGACTATGCAAAGGGAGCAGGTATCCTTGCTTTTCAGTTATGTATGTTTTAGCAAATTCAGTCTCATACCTTTTGCAGGTATACATATATGGAAAAAGAGCTGAAGGAAAAAGGAGGTCAGGACATATCTAGGCAATCACATTCAACCTACAGAGAGGGACCTGGTCCGTGCTCGAAGGTTAGCACTCTTAACATTGCATTTTGAATTATACATGAGAACCGTTGCAATTGCCACATGTCTGATCGTTGTGCCATCTTTTGAACACCAAGATGACACTTGCTTCCACGGGATACACTCTTCCACTTCCCTTGTACTCCAATTTCTTTCCATCTCTCCAGAAAATTTAAATTCCTTTCCTATAATCAGAAAATTTCAAAACCTTTTTTTTATCCTCTCTCTCAAGAACCTTCAAAATGTTTAAACCGTTGTTCCTACTGGAGAACTTTCTGATAAAGAAATTTTTGAGTGTGAAGAGGGACCAGGTTCATCAAGCAAAAAGGAAGAAGGTGAAAAAATGATGTTCAAAAAGAAAAAGGTTGACTTTCTGAGAACTTAAAGTATTATGAATAGAATGGTGTCTGATTTTAAAAAAATGATGATGAAAAAAATTTGAAATGGTTCATAAATTATTGATCTATTCATCTCGAAGGCTTTGAGTAAGTTTAATCTTGCTAATCCTTCTGTCATGAGAAACTCAGGCTTGATATGAAAGCTATGATAGCTTCTCTTGCTAACAGGGATACTAAAATAGTTTGGTTGAAGGCTTAGCTTCTAGAGGAACAATCAGAGTGATCAAGTTCAAAAAAAAAAAAAAAAGTTGGCAGCAAAGCATGTTGAACTTTAAGAGAAACTTCTAAAAGCCATGCTAAGGGATATGTTCTACTAATTCTATTATTTCCATCCCTTGCTCCTAAGCCATCCCCTCTCTCCCTAAATTCCCATGTCAATCCTCATTCCTCTTGTCTATCGAAACTCAGTGGGTATTGCCTTGGTTCTCATTCATAATGATGATGTATGCAATGCTTCAATGACTGATCTTTTATTTGTGAATGAAAAATGCATTGTTTCTACTGACTTGTCCCATTACTTTATGCATTTTTACTCATTCTCAGTGTTGCCCAAGTGACCATGAATTTGCTTGAACTGCATTTCTGTCAACTTGGTTTACTGCTTTAACCCTTTTTTATGATGTCAAAAGGGGGAAAATTGTTAAGGTATGGGATCAATAATGTTAGCAATGATGATAGCCATTTGCATGTTAGCTACATGAAGAGGATATGGTCAGGCCGATAGGGGGAGCCAATTAAGGACATGGTTATGCCGATAAGGGGGAAAAGTTTGTCATCATCAAAATGGGGGAAAATGCTATTTATTTTTGTTGCTGATGTGAAGTTTTGATGATTTGACAAACGTCAGGAATGATGCAAAGGCAACCAATCCAAGTTACATGAAGAGTCATGCTGATAGGAGGAACTGTTGAAAGGGGGAAGAAGACTTAGGGATCTAACAAGGGACCAGATCCTTGTTATTGGGACTGACGAAGGGGCAAATGAATGAATACAACCAGTGTGAGGAATATTTGTGTGTCATCATCAAAAATGAGGGAAATGTTATATTCTAGGTGTTTTGATGATCCTCACAAATGCAGAATCTAACAAGGGACCAGATCCAGGTAATGGTCCTCTGGTATTGGGACTGATGAAAGGAAAATGAATGAAAAAACTCATGAGGAATATTTGTGTGTCTTCATCAAAAAGGGGGAAAATGTTATATTCTAGGTGTTTTGATGATCCTCACAAATGCAGGGACCTGGTCCCCGAGTGTTCTCTCCATTAGATGCATAATGGGGTACAACTGTAAAGTTGTCCCGTCAGTCAGTGGTTGGTGGGGGGGCCAGAGTATCGAACCAATCAGAATGGACTAGGGTGTTTGTCCAACGGGTAATAACTCTTTATGGTTGATATTTTCAACATGACAAACACCATGTTAAAGTCATTCATTCAAAGGAAGAAGTCAGCCAACAAGCCTTTTTAGGAACTCCCAAAGAATATTGCAAGGGACTTGGTCCCTACAAGACTGCGATGTGAAAAGGTGACAAGACAGCCGTCAGAAAAGTTTCCACCTCTGATGTGGTAGGTGAACAACTTTTCTGAACAGCAGGCTTTCAACCAATAAGGTCGTCTCAAGGAGTTTGTGTATATTTTATATAGTCTCTTCACCAAAATACAAACTCAAGATTTTGGCAAACAAAAACTCACAAGCTTAAAAGGAAAAAGTCATATTCAAGGAAGAACAATACTCATACTTAACAAAAAGGTCTGATAAAGTGTTGAAGCATCTTTGTTGAGTTTGAGTTTTGTGTCTATCATTTTATAGGCTTTTGCATCTTGAAAATTCTCAAGTATACAAGCAAAGACCATCTTGGTGAAGTATTCTCTGGCAAGCACAACAAGGACCTGATCGAGCTGCAAGCGTCAGAGTGTGTCTTAGGAGTTATACTTATGTGCTTTTATTGTAAATATGTTCCTAATCTATAAAGGATTTAGATCTTTTGTTTCGGTTTCTAAAAGTCTAAGTCAGTTAAGGTTGACTGATTTAGTGGGAAACATGGTTGTTGCTTAGTCAAATTCTAAGTTATTTGGGGTTAGATAGCTTAGTGGGCAGTGTTGTATCTGCTTAGTTGAATTCTAAATCATTTAAGAGTTAGGTGGTTTAGTGGGCAACATTGTTGTTGCTTAGTCAAAGTCTAAATCGTCCAGATGGTGGTGGTTTAGTGGGCAACCTGTGTGTTGCTTAGTTGAAGTCTAAGTTGTCTAGTGGTGATAGCTTAATGGGCAGTGTGGTATCTGCTTAGGCTTTTCAAGTAATAGAGTTATTACTTGGTTGTGAGATTAATAACTTCTTCTCACCTTGGTTGTAACTGTGGTTCACTTTTGCTTAAAGAAGATTAGTGAAACAGTTGAAAATCCTGTGAGACAAGTTGTGGTTTTACTCCCTTGAGCAAGGAGGTTTCCACGTAAAATCCTTGTGTAGATTTTACCTTCAGCTATTTACTTTCTGCACTTATTTCAGCTATTGTTCTTGCTGAGTCAAGGGACCTGGTCCATTGACGTATAGTGAATGCTGACTATTGCATGTGCTTACATTCTGTTCTTAATGTGTCAAGGGACCTGGTCCATTGACTCTTAGTGGACGCCTATATTCTATCAGTACAGACAACAATGGATTTTAACTTTAGTCATAGATGAATCGTGGAGAGAGACTCAAAGCAATTTCCCTTCTCTTCTATATGGTAAGCCTGGTGTTTGCATTAGCGGAGTTATCTATCAGTTTGATAGTGCTCACAAATCTGCTATTGCAGCAGTTGATGTTAAGTCTGAAAATTTTGAAATTATTACATTGTGGAATAAATCTACCTGGCTGTATTATTACCACCTGATAGAGGTGAAGGGAAAATTAGCAGTAGTGGATTATCACATGGATTACCTCTGCTGCTAGCTTTCCCCTGTACTGGTAAAGATATTCAAAGTAGTTTCCGCTATATCATCCATCATGTCCGGCGATGGGAAGATTGTATTCATCTGCAAGTTTATAGTTATGTGGAGGCTTTATGAGGAAACCAGCATCCGTAGAATTTATAGTTATGTGGAGGCTTTAGATCGTAGCATTTAGTATAGGTTTTTTTTGTTGTCAAACACAACAGAGCTATAGTTGTGTGATTGATCTACTGCAGGAAGCGTACTACTTCATAAATGACTAATTACTAATTTTCCTTTTTATCTCCTCCTACTATGAATAGACAACGTATACTATTTTTTTTTTTAAGGAAAATAAACGCCCTAATGTCATGAATAATGGTAGGATTTTAGACATAAACTAAACGTCCAACTTTTAGGGCTAAGCGTGAAGATGAATCCATCAATTCCTCAAGATATAGTCATTGAAATATTTTCATGGCTTCCTGCTAAGTCTTTAATGCGTTTCAAATGTGTTTCCAAATTCTTTAATTCTCTTGTTTTCAAAACAGATTTTACGGATATCCATAGATGTCGATCTCTTACCCGTCCCAGTGGTACAAAATTCCTTTTGCACGGAAGTGAATTTTGTTACACGGCTGATCAGCAAAAGGAAGATGGAAAAAACTCTGCCTCAATTCTTCAAGTTGAGAGTTTTGGTGAACTCTCCTTTCATATCAGTGTAGATTCTCGTTTCAATTGTGTTAACAATTTATTTTTAATTTGGGAATCATTACCTGTGCAACCGGCTACAATTTTAAACCCCAGTACAAGAGAAGTTAGATTTCTTCCCAACCTAAATGAAGATTTTTGTCACTATTCATTAGGTTTTGAGCCCGAAGAAAAGAAATACAAAGTTTTTGCGACTACAACATATGTTGGAGAAAGTTACACAAAAAACAGGGTTTTCACTTTAGGCATAGACGAGTCATGGAGAGAGACTAAAAGCATTCGCTCTCCTATTCTGTGCAAGACCGGGATTTACATCTGGATATCAAGCCTATTTTAGTGTAAAATTAGCATCTCAATTATAGTATATATATTTACTTACAGAGGATGATTTTATTGTTCTGTTTTATTAATGTCAAATACACATATGAGGACAGTGTGGCTAACTTTAGTGTCAACTACAACAACCAAAGGTATCGCAAAATCTGGGCTTTGGGTTTGGCATAATGCATTATATAATTGTTTGTTTGTTCACTAGTAATGAGTCACCTTCTTTGTATTATAAACTATAGAGTTGATGGTAAAACATTATACCCAAATTATCACCTTCTTTGTATTAAAACAAATCTTGATGTTGGGTTGGCCTATTGACGGCGATAAATTTCTTTTAGGAGTAGCTATAACTGAAATCTCACAAATAGAATCTAGTTCTGGCAATTTGTCAGAACAATTCTGATTACTAGTAAAATATAGTTATATAGACTTCATTGATTTTTTTAAATAATCTTAGCAGGCAATTCTCATGGCTTCCAGTCAACTTCTCCAAATCAGATTTTAATCTCTTGTTTCCGAATCAGATATTAGTGATAATATCCATAGATTCATCCTGGTGGAACAAAATTCTCAAATAATTCTCTCCATGACGAGAGATCTTTCTACATAGCTGAGCAAAGGATGATGGAAAAGTCTCTATCTCCCTTTTTCAAACTGAGAATTTTGATGAACTCTGCTGTTATTCAGATTCTTGGTTGGATAGCGTTAATGGTTTATTTTGCGTTTGGAAACCCTTATCTGCTGCAATTTTCAATCCCAGTATAAAACAAGTAAAATTTCCTCCCGATCTAAATAAGGATTCTGTTAGCAATAACTATTCATTAGATTTTGAGCCTCAAGAAAAGAAGACAAAGTTGTTTTGACTAACAAAGCATGTTCAAGAAGGTTACACAAAACACTGGGGTTTTGACTTTAGGCAAAGACGAGTCATGGAGAGAGATTCAGACCATTTCCCTTTATACTATGTACTGTGTCGTCAGGGTGTTTGCCTATGAGATCCTAGCACTTCCCTCTCTTGAAGCATTTCTTTATGAGTAAATATTTCAAAAGGTCACTCAAGTATGTGAGACTATTTGAGAAAGTCATTCAACTTGGTTTTATATTAATAAAATCACTCAACTTATGGATTTTCTTTTATAAAATCACTCAACTTAAATTATTTTTCTAGAAAATCATTATAGCCAAAAGATTAAAAAAAAAATATGCACAAACTACCCTTCAAGTTTAGTTTTGTAATACTTACTTTTTTTTTATGACAAGGAAAACCCGCAGCCGCACTAGGCAAGCCCGGTGCGACGAGCTCGACCCAGAAGGCAAACCCCTTGCTTTCGCTTGCAAGGGGTTTCGAACTTGAGACCTCCAGCATGGAAGTCCCAAGCCCAAACCACTGGGCCACCCCGAAGGTAGTTTTGTAATACTTACTTCTGTTGTAGTTTATAATATTATGCTTATTTCTCTTATTTTATTTTATTTTTATTTTTAGTTATTGTCTTAACTTAATTAATATCAACTCAATTGTCCAAGCATTAAGCATTAATTCAACTTGGCTCAGGTTTCATCATATTTTACCATAATTTATACCCACCAATATAAGCACTTAATATTTTATTTTGATAATCAAATGCATATACACCAATACTAAGAAATTAGTCTGGACAAATCCAAATTCAATGACTCCAAAGCTGAATCATCACCCCAACTGGAATTGGATATGGATGACAGGATGAGGCTGAGATAAACCACCCTCCCCCCACCAAATTCTTCCCTCTTTTTCTTCCTTCGTCAACCTGAGAGATGTTCTTTAAGAAAAAGAACCATTCCTTTTTTCCCCACCTGACAAAAGTTTTTCAAAAAATTATTTCAACTAAATATTGGATACTAGTTTTTGAATATCCCTTTAGTAGTTCTGTTTGTGTAGTTTTGGGTTGAAATTTTATTTTAATTCGTGGGTCGAATATTTGATATTACTGTTTAATATGGTATTATTTAGTGTGGCGTGCATATTTATATGGAATAAAAAATGAGTTTGTTTTGCAAAGTTAGATTTTTTTGATAACTTGAATAAAATATGTTATAAAATTATTTTAATTAAATAATATATGATAAAGGAAAATTTAGTTAAATCATAATTTTTTATGTTAATAATAATTAGGTTAAGAAAATAATTATTAAAAATGAAATAAAATAAGAGAAATAAACATAATATTATAAACTATAATGGAAGTAAGTATTACAAAACTAAACTTGAAGGGTAGTTTGTGCAATTATCTCTTTTATCTTTTGATTATGATGATTTTCTAGAAAAATAGTTTAAGTTGAGTGATTTTATAAAAGAAAATTCATAAGTTGAATGACTTTATTGATATAAACTCAAGTTGAGTGACTTTGTCAAATAATTTTACATACTTGAGTGACCTTTTGAAATATTTACTCATTTCTTTATCATAGATGAAACCATCAGTGAAGTTGCACACCTTACGCCTAAGCAACCTTGGCCTTCACCAATTTTGATATTTAGAGCTCCTCGTTATTTTAAAAGGAAAAGGTCCTCATATATCTCTCAATTTTGCTATTAAAAGTTGATATATCCTTGTTATGAAAGCGGCACATATATATTGACTCTTGTTATAGTCACATATACCATTTTCCTCTAATGTAAGTGAATTTTTTTTTTTATTAAATTAAAAATAATCTAGTAGGGGTAATTTTTTTCTATTGGCTATTTTGTTCATCTACTAATTTGAATTTATTATTTTAAAGGTCAAATATTTATTTTTCATTTAATTTTCTTATAAAATTAATAATAAATTCCCCATTTTTTCTTACAAATATAAAACTAAGTTACAATATTAGCTCAATTTTTTTTGGAACTTTTTAAGCTTTTTTCATTTATACTTCTTTCTTTTTATTTCTCTTATTTTTACACTAGTGAATAAAAGAAAAAATAAAATAAAATACTCAAATAATAATAATCAAAGAAGTCAAAAAATAATTTATGTGTAAGAAATATCAAATACATGATTTTTTAAAGAAAATTTAAAACATAAATTTAAAATTATTTTTTTCACTTTTTCAACAGTAGGCAGAGACGTATGTAGGAGGGAGTCACCGAGTTCAAGTGAACCAATGCTCCCCTCCCGAAATCATATATAGTAGTGTTATATTTTTAAAATTTTTGTTAAATATAGATGTGTGATCTCACACTCGAAGTATCTTATAATGCGACAATGATTGCGTGTACCTCTCAGTGAGGTTAGAAATTTGAATTTTTTATCTATCTTATTTTATTTTTCTTTCTAAAATTGGATAACACCTCTCTAAGTGGTTATTGATAGCACTTTTGGCGTTTTAATTAATTAAGCATTTCAATTTTGGACCTATAATTTTAAAATTTTAACTGTTTTCAATTGATAAGAACCTAAATGTCAAATCGATTAGATCCACTTTTTCATAATAGTGAACCCATCATCCAAAATCATGGATACGTCTCTGACGGTAGAGGTATATGTGATGTACTTTTGTAACGGTAGGAATATCTATCAATCATTTTTGTAATGATAAGGGCATATGTATGCCAATTTCATAACGAGAGTATATTAGCTTTAAATAACAAAGTTGAATGATATATCAAACTTTTTTTCCATATTTTAAATAGGGGAACTTTCGCGTATAGCCACTCAATTTTTTTTATTACATTCAATAACTATAGTTTGCTAATTACAATTCGTAGATACTTGTTATAAGGAGAAGAGTGGCGAGCGAGATTGGGAGAGGGAGGATAGAGGCGAGCAAGAGAGGGCAGAGAGTGTGAGAGAGGTGAATTGTATATGTATATCGGTTATATAATTGTATATATGTAACTGGTATACATATGTATTTGTATATCTGGCGAGCGACAATGGGAGAGGGAGGAGAGAGGCAAGCGAGAGAGGGCAATAATTTATATAATTCGTTGGTACGTTTGTATATTTCACGTGTTTTTGTATAATTGAGTAATATAAAGTCTGGAATTATATTATATGCATTACATTATATAAATTATATTATACAAAATTCAAAAACTACATGTTTATACAAACTTTAAAAAGTTACACAAAAAAAGATTGAATGTATATGGTGATAAAACTGAAAAACCAAAGAAAATCATCGTCATATACAAATATAAATCATCATATACAAATCAAACGAAGAATTGTTAGTTGCGAATTATACAAATGTGGTGAATTATACACACGTGGCTAATTATACAAATTCAAAGTCAGCCCACATAATTAATGGTTAATGTTAGTCGCGAGTGGTAATTATAACAAATTATAACTATGATGACTAATTAAATAGTATAAGTTTGTTTAATCGCGTAATTTTTCCTTTTAAATAAGGGTAGAGGTTAAGTTTTCTTTTAGATTAAAAATAAAATAAAATAAACCGACCTACTCAACATTTTTAAAGTAGGAAACATAAAAGTTAATGAACTTTTCGACAGAAAATTATGTGGTAAGACAATTTTAACCCCCACCCCACCCCCACCATGAAAAAAAAAAAGTTCTCTGTTTTTATTTAGTTTCCTAGTTGTAGTTGTAGTCCTAGTCTAACTACAAAGAAACCAAAAGAAATAAAAAAGTATGGAGAGGCAAAAAGAGAGTTTCTGAAAACATTAAAAACTATGGCGAAGATGAAGATGAAATTCTCAATTCCTGATGAAATATTGTTTGAAATATTCTCATGGCTTCCTGTTAAATCGTTAATGCGTTTCAAGTGTGTTTCTGGATTATGTAATTCTCTGATATTCGAATCAGATTTTTTGAATATCCATAGATGTCGTGGTTCCAGTAGAACAAAGTTCTTACTCCATGATGGGATATCTTTTTATGCGACTGATCTAAAGGAAGATGGAAATATCTCTGCCTCCCTTTTACTAACTGAGAGATTACCTGCATATTCTCGTATGAATTGTGCTAATGGTTTATTTTGCGTTTGGGAACCATCAACTGTGCGATCTGCTGCAATTTTCAATCCCAGTACAAGAGAAGTTAGAATTCTTCCGCACCCAAATAAAGGTACTTCTTGTGGAGGAGACTATTTAATAGGTTTTGATCCACAAGAGAACAAGTACAAAGTGTTTTTTTTGGAAAAGCTAAGTGGGTACATAAAACAATGGGTTTTAACTTTAGGCATAGATGAATCGTGGAGAGATATTCGAAGCATTTCCCCTTATATTATAAATTATAGGCCTAGTGTTTGCATTAACGGAGTTATCTATCAGTTTGTTAGTGCTCGCTCACACACATGCTATAGCAGCATTTGATGTTAAATCTGAAAATTTCGAAATTATTGAATTGTGTTATGAATCTACCTGGCTGAAGTATTACCGCCTGATAGAGGTGAAGGGAAAATTAGCAGTAGTGGATTATCACATGGTAAAAACCTCCTTCGACTTGTGGATTTTAGAGCATGAATGGAAGAGACATGTCATTCGATTTCCTTCAAAATGGAATTACAAAGTGCCTCAACCTATATCATCCTGCATGCCTCGTGATGGAAAGATTGTACTCATCCGCAACTTTAACTCATGTGTTTTATGCTGGTGTTATGATCTCATTGCAACGAGAAACACAAGGAGATGGAGAAAAATAGAAATCAAGGGGCTTCCTCAAGAGACCCGCATCTATGGCATTTATAGTTATGTGGAGACCTTAGATAGTACTAGAATTTAGTATATGTTAAGAGTTTCATAGATGATACTATTTGATTGTGAGTTATGGGATTTGTTAATTTTAAATAAATTCTTTATATTTTTAGCTTGTTCTGTTTTTTTGTCTAATATCTATACATCAATACTAAGGGTATCACAAAACGTGCATGATAATCTGACATCGGGTATGACTTCTTGTTGTATATTCTTCCATGTAGAAGGAAACTGAATGGTATAACTCTTCCATTCTTCTTCTTTTCGAGTTTGTTCTAAAACAAACAAATGGATATATTCATATGAGCATATTTCATAATCAATGACAGCTAGTTTACCCTTCACCTCTATTAACTCGTAAGACCACCCATGAGAGACATCCCTCAATGCAATAAGTTTGGAATTTTCAGTTTTAACATCAAATGCAGCTATAGCAAGTCCTCTATGGAAAACAAACCTATAGATAACTCCATTGATGCAAATCCTGGGTTTACACAAAATAAGAAGGGGAATGCGTTTAGTCTCTCTCCATGACTCATCTATGCCTAAAGTGAAAACCCTGTTTTTTGTGTAACCTTGTCGAACATATGTTGTTGTCGAAAGAATTTTGTATTTGTTTTCTTCTGGCTCAAAACCTAATGAATAGTGACACCAAGAAAAACCTTCGTTTAGGTTGGGAAGAAATCTGACTTCTCTTGTACTAGGGTTTAAAATTGTAGCAGGTTGCACAGATAATGGTTCCCAAATTAAAACTAAATTGTTAACACAATTCAAACGAAGATCTACATGGATATGAAAGGGGAGTTCACCAAAACTCTTAATTTGAAGAATGGAGGCAGAGTTTTTTCCATCTTCCTTTTGCTAATCACCGGTGCAAAAAGAATTTTGTTCCACCGGGACGGATAAAAGATCGATATGTATGGATATCCGTAAAATCTGATTCAAAAACAATAGAATTAAAGAATTTGATAACACACTTGAAACGCATTAAAGATTTAGCAGGAAGCCAAAAATGTATTTATGACTTATTCATCAAAAAAAAAACAGTACTATACGTTTTCTATTAGTGTTAGGAGAAGATAAAAAGGAAAATTAGTAATAAGTCATCTTTTAAGAGTTCTATTTTTTATTTTTAAGTATATATATCAAACATTATTTCGCACCTCAAATTTTTTAATGTATTCAAAAAAATATTATTATACGTTTTCTATTAGTATTAGGAGAAGATAAAGAGGAAAATTAGTAATAAGTCATTTTTTTAGGAGTTTTCAGAAAACTTTTTTCTTTCTTTTTTTTTTGCGTAATTTTCACTCACAAAGTTCATAAAATGTTATATACTTTTAAAAAGAGTTTATATACTATCTTTACTAGGAATCAAAATTGTTTGCTGAATTACCAGATCTATATTCTATTCGTGGAATTTCTCGATTATAAAAAGAAAAAGAAAATCTGAATTGAGAAAGCAGAGTTCTGTTAGTCATATTGTTGTCTATGCACGACATTAGCTTGAAAGTGTGAATATGAATCCATCTATTCCCGAAGAAATGCTCATTGAAATATTCTCATGGCTTTCTGTTAAGTTTTTAATGCGTTTCAACAGGTAACAAATTCTTTAATTCTCTTATTTCCAAATCAAATTTTATCGATACCCATAGATGTCGATCCGTGACCCGTCCTGGTGGAACAAAATTTGTTTTCCACGCAAGCGAATTTTATTACACGTCTGTTCAACAAAAAGGAAAATGAAAAAAAACTCTGTTCAAATTCAGAGTTTTGATGCAATCCCTTTCAATATCCCTCATTTGAATTGGCCTCGTTTGAATTGCGTTAACGGTTTATTTTGTATTTGGGAAATATTATTTAATCAACCTAGTGCAATTTTTTAACCCTAGTACAAGAGAGGTATGATTTCTTCCTAGCCTAAATGATGATTTTCTTCTTTGTTACTATTCGTTTGGTTTTGAGCGAAAAGAAGTACAAAATTATTGCGACAACAAATCATGTTCAAGGAAGTTACATAAAGCGCTGGGTTTTCACTTTAGGCATAGACGAATCATGGAGAGAGGTTAACAGTTCCCTTCATACCTGAGGTTTACATCAATGGAGTTATCTATAAGTTTGTTTTCCATAATGAATTTCCTATAGCTAGATTTGATGTTAAATCTGAAAAGTTCAAATTCATTGTATTAGGGAATAATGCAACTCCTTGGTGCCATTACGAGTTAATAGAGGTGAAGGGTAAACTAGCAGTCATTCATCATAAAAAAAGGTGCACATGAATATATCCACTTATATCACTACAAAAAATGTGTGAATTACATGGGAATTTTCCTGGGGATTTGTATGAAAATCCACAGGAAACTTATTTTCTTGCAAATTTTCATACTAATTCCCAGGAAAATCCTCATGTAATTCACACTTTTCTTGTAGTGTTACTAGCTTTTGAACAAACTCGAAAAGCAGATGAATGGAAGAGTCATATCATTCAGTTTCCTTCAACATGGGAGGACATACAACAAAAAGTCGTATTATCATGCAGGTTTACATCTTGTGATAGGGATATTTTATTCACCGCAAATTTGAAGTCGGGTACTTTATGTTTTTGTTATGATGTCACGAGACAGAGTTGGAGAAAATTAGAAATTAAGGGACTTCCAAAGAACTACGGAATCTAAGGCATTTGTAGTTACGTAGAAAGATTGATTATGTAGAAATTAAGTCTCTTTCCATTTGAGAATTTTTACAATTCATATGTTTTTTTTATTGAATCATTTTGCAATTATTGGTTACAATATCCTAAATGTTGCACCTTTGTTGTTATTGGTACAAACATAGTTCAAGGAGCAGACACCAATACTGCAGGTCTTTAACCATTACAGTTTATCCAACAAAATCGACCAGTACCTCTGCTGCTAGCTTTCCCCACAATGTACTGATAAAGATAATAAGGTATCGTTAATCTCTTCATACTCTGCCTATCTCAATAACGTATATGATTGATTTGAAGAGCGTCTCGAGATTCAACCAATTGCGGATGATACAACTAGTAAATACTTTCGAGAGGCGAATCCAGGATTTGAAGACTTCGGGTGCACCAATATTACCTTAGCTCAAATATAAGCTCTAAGATAAACTTAAAAAATAAAAACAATAAATAGGCTCTAAGATAAACTTAAAAAGTAAAAACAATAAAATAGCGTTGTAGCTAGATTCGAACTCAGGTCTCGTGAGTGGTTCCTCTAGCTTGTACCAGCAACATAATGACAAACTTATACTCTTCATGGGTGCACTATTTAAAATTATTAGATTAATAATATTGATTGCATTAGCTTATGATTGACTTAGAGTCTGTTTGGGTTGGTTTAAAAGTCTCAGGTCTCGTGAGTGGTTCTTCTAGCTTGTACCAGCAACATAATGACAAACTTATACTCTTCATGGGTGCACTATTTAAAATTATTAGATTAATATTATTGATTGCATTAGCTTATGATTGACTTAGAGTCTGTTTGGGTTGGTTTAAAAGTTCGTCAAACCTACTTTTAAGTCATTTTTAGTTTTTGTGAGTGTTTGATAAAGTTAAAAATAACTTAAAATAAGTTTAAAATAACTTTAGAAATGTTAAAAACCAAAAGTAGGACTCCCCCTACTTTTTATTTTTTGACTTAAAAGTCATTTAAGTTTTAACTTTTTCTTTTTTTACTTAAAAGCTACTTTTTTCAGTCAATCCAAACGGGCTCTTAATGTTATTATCAAGTGTTCTTCTAACGTTTCATTCTCATGATTTTTAATGGAGAATTTTTGCATATAGCTACTCAAAAATAGCTTAATTATGCTCCATAACTATAGTTTGTTAATTATGATTCGTAGCTACATGTTAGAGGGAGGAGAGAGGCGAACGAGATTGGGAGAGGGAGGAGAGAGGCGAGCAAGAGAGGATAGAGAGTGGAGAGAGGCGAATTGTATATGTATATCGGTCAAAATAATTGTATATATGTAACTAGCATACATATGTATTTATATATCTGGCGAGCGAGATCGGGAGAGGGGGGAGAGAGGTGAGCGAGATTGGGAGAGGGAAGAGAGATGAACTGTATTTGTATATCTGTCAGATAAATTTTATATATGTAATTGGTATACATATGTATTTGTATATCTGGAGAGCGAGATTGAGAGAGGGAGGAGAGAGGCAAGCGAGATTGGGAGAGGAAGGAGAGAGGCGAGCGAGAGATGGCAGAGAGTGGAAAGAGACTAATTGTATTTGCATATATGTCATATAATTATATATTTATAGATATATTTTGTATTTGATAATTTGTATATGTATAAAAGAGGAGAGAGGCGAGAGAGAGAGGAAGAGAGGAGAGAGGCGACGTAAATATAGCTAAAATTAAGTTGTGAGCTGTAATTAATTCAAACTATAGTTATGTTAGTTAATTAACTAGCACACCCTATGTTCCTAATTACTTGTCTATTTTTGAATTGACACACATATTAATAAACTCATTATGAATTATTGACATAATGAGTTTACTATTTTACCCCTATTAATTATGAAATTGATGAATTAAAAACCTAAGATTTTCAATAAGTTTTACTTTTTTCAAAGTAATTAATTGAGGGTATAATAGGTAAAAAAACAATTGTCCTTTCTTGATTTGTAGAAATGGACAAGTAATTAGGGACAACTAAAAAAGGAAAAGTGGACAAGTAATTAAGAACACAGGAAATATATGTTTGCTTATCCACATAATTTTCCCTTTTTTGAAAACTTTGAATTTTAATTCTATTGTTCACATCTCTTTAATTTAAAATTCGTCGTTACTAATATGTGTATTATACTAGTCATAAATAGTGGTATTTATGAAAATTCCCCTAATTATTTTTGTATAATTTACTAAAATCACATAGTGTTAAGAGCTAAGTACATTACTTCCCTACTCTTTTTCAAATTATAAAAATCCCTTAAATTTATGATTTCGGATACATCACTAGACTTTTGGATACATCACTGGACATCCTGATACATAGGTGAGGGATGTATCCGAGAGAAGAGGGATGTATTAGAGAGGAGATAGGACATCCGGATAGATAGGTGAGCGATGTATCGGAGATGGGACGGATGTATTAGAGATGGGAGTGATGTATCCGAGAGGGGGATAATGATGTATCAGCGAGAGGAGAGTGATGTATCCGCGATAGTATTTTTTTTTTAATAAAATGGTAGTGAATTTTAGAGATTATGGTGAAATACAATGTGCATTTAGATAATTTTTCCATTATTTATTTTGGAAAAATTACGCGTATAAGCAAACATATACTAGTTAATTACTTGACATAACTATAGTTTGCCTTAATTACAATTCGCGACCTACTTTTAGCTATAATTACGCGGCTCAGCTTTTTAGTTTTGTATAATTCGCACGTTTGTATAATTCGGAATTTGTATAATATAATGTGTATAACTTTTGTATAATTCTAAATTTGTATAATATAATGTGTATAATTGTTTACACTTCTGATGTTTGTAATTATATACATTCGTTATTTCGAGTTTATACAAAAATAACTGAATTATACAAATGTACCCGCGAGTTATACAAACCTACAAATTATACAAATCAACGAATTATACAAACGAGATAATTTAAACTTTAGCTACAACCCGTAAATATGCAAACTATAGTTATGTAGTATAATTAAGTTTATTGTAGTGGTTATTTGCGAAAATTCCTATTATTTTTTTTTATCATACCAATTACCACGATGATAAAAGCCCAAAGAAAAAAAGTCATTTGGATTGATTAGTAATGGGCTTTGTTAGTAATAGGCCCAATGTGCGGGGCATAAAAAAAGATGGAGAAATGGGGATTCTGTTCTAGTCGGAGATATTTGAGTAGAGAAAAATGGCGACATGGGGTGCATTTTTTGGTACAAGGGTTATGGAAATAGTGAAGAAGCATGATTCCGGCGGCCTTGTTTGGAAGAGAATTAAGCTCACATCTACTCGCAAAGCTAATGCCAAGAAACGTCTTCGCCGTGTTTGGCAGGTTCCTACTTCTATTCCTTTCACTCTTTACTTGTAAAAGTTTAGGGTTTTACTCCGTTGATGAACATTATGAGTCGGATGGGGTATAGATTCAATGAATTCAACTATACCCAACACCGTTTCTTGAATTTTTATTATCTATAGAAGAAATGGGGAGTTGATTACAAGGCGGAGAATCGACTAATAAGTTATAAGAAATAATAATAATAAGGTGAAATTTCAGGTGAATTACTAAGATTCCATGTTTCTTGGCATTTCTTAGCTCCGTTTTAAATATGGAATGTTATTGCTGGAATATTAACTCAAGAGCACAAGTTTGGGACTTTTTATTGGGTTGAGATTATTGATATGTTGTTTACAGTTATGTAAACCAAAAACAGCATACCATAGCGAAACTCGGAAATCTGAATTAATGTTTGTGTATGTGGGCTTCCATTTCAAAAGTCCTTTGCGAAGAGTTCCTTTGTCTTAAACTACTTTGTCCATATGTTAAAACTCCATCTTGAGATCTAATGGTTGCAGTATTTGCTTTTGGAAATGTCTTTTCCTGCATACCCAATTTGTCCGAAAATTCATTTCTTTTAGTTCGTCTGAATGAGCTGATCTTCTCCAGATTTAGTTGACAGATTTACTTGACACCTGTGCTTGTGGGTTGTGTCAGAATGTTTGGTGGATTAAGAAAAAAGTGAATCCTTCTTACCCCACACCACCATGCAAAACGAATCTTGGTATTTAAGTGGATAAGGATAGAGGAGCGGGCTCATTATCCACTGAGTTTAGAAGGCTGTGATTTGTCCAAAGGGTGGGTCACAAACGGATTTCTCGGTTATCAAAAAGAAAAAGTGAATCCTTCTTCTTTTGGTGCCCTAAGAATTTTAATGAGTCTTCTTTGGTGCGACCTTTTCCCCGGACCCTTCACGTGGGAATTGCCTTCTTCTTTTTTTGGCTCACACAAGCTCCAGTTAATTTTTCGGCTTTATCGCTTTATTCCACTGTCTTATATAATCTGAATTTCCTTTGAAAGATTATTTCCGACAAATGAAATGTCTGTCTTATAATTATTGATCTTTGGATATCCTTTTCTTGTATGATGCTGTGTAGCTTTAGGCAGTATTGGTTGATAAAACTCATTTGCATGTTTTATGTATTATTTAGGAGTTTCTTAAGTTGGACAAAAGTCAAAGGACATTTGGTTCCTCGAGTAAGATAGTACACGAGTTTCACTTGATTGGCCTTGAGTTGGGTGCTCTATGTTATGTTTAAATTGGAGACAATTATGTTGACTATGTTATTGAGGAACTAATGATCTTAAGATGCAAATATTCATGTAATTGAGGTGAAGTAGTAGTTGTCATTATTCCCATTTAAAATTACCTTGAGGAATAAACCCAAAGGATACTTTATATTGGATTGAGAAGGTGTTTAAATGGAGCGACATGGATAGTAAAGATTTATAAAGGACTACAACTAGATGAAAATTGAGGTGAAGTAGTAGTTGTTGTTTTGTGGACCTTTTCTTCTCAATAAAACTATATGACTGGTATGATCCATTCAGAAAAAAGAAGATATATGTATTAAGTGGTTTAGGGCAAAGAGGTGGACCCATTATCCACTGAGTTCCGTAGCTATAAGCAACGAATTTCTCCTTTGTCAGAAAAAAAGTTCTATGCATTATGTTTTTAACTTTTAGGTCCTTTCAATTAACAAGAGCCTGCTTAAATGGATAGAGGGTTGTATTGTAAGATTCCAGAAAGAAAACAACCAATGGAAAAGTAAAACTGCTTAAATGAGCTATTTAGCAATGCTGAACTATTTTATTTTTTTTGCTCAGGTAATGATAGTTAGTTTCCGGACTCACTTGTGGGATCACACTGGGTTTGTTCTTTTTGTTGTAATGATAGTTGGTTTGCCTAAAAGTGAGGTTACCAACAACAGATGGAAATAAAATATGTAGTCTCGAATATTTGATATCTTGTGGTCTTGATCTTAACTGTAAGTAATCCACCACGATTTATCTGGTTTGTTTTCCATATCCACGAATGGGATTGATCAACTTGAATGAAGAGTACATATTTTAATAAGCTCATACGTTCAAAATTATCCACAATGGTTTGAAAACATCGTCTTGTTTCTAGGGTCAATATAGTTTGTGTAGATGTTCATTATATGGCATCCTTATGTGTGTTTAATATTTAGTATATGTGTATATATTGTTGTCATGCATATTTTCTTCACTCATGAAGCACACGTTCCTAATTACTATTTTGGTGTTTCAGAATAGATCATTACCTCTTTCCTCTAGGTTATTTTTGAGGACATCCTTTTTCTTTCTTTTTTGATGATAAATGAAATTTTATTACCAAGTTGAGAGAGTTAAGGGCATCTCTAATCCAACACCAAAATTTACACAAAATCCTATTTTGGTGTAAACTTTGGTGTTTTTTATCTCCAATCCAACACTAAATTTTACACTATTATAATGGGAAAAATTTGGTGCGACACTATCAGGCCATATAACACCAAATTTTACACTAAAATGGTGTCAATGCCATTTTAGTGTATACCAACTTCAATGCACTACGCTAAATTTTACAATAAAAAAAGAATCTTTTTATATTCTTCTCTCTATTCAATAGTATATTATTATTTTTATTTTAATTATATTTTCTTATTTCATAAATAAATCTCTTTTTTTTTCATATTCACCCTATATAATTCATATTTTTTCTTATATAATCATTTAATACAAAATCATTTTATATCAGAAATTTTTAAATAATATAAATCACAAGCAAATATTATACAATATAAATATTAATGAATAATTCCAAATAAAAGTGAAATCATTGATGAAATACAATTAAATAAATATTACATTATGGTAAAATTTATTTAAATTTTTTACATAAATATTCAACTTTCAAGATTAGTATATTGCTCCCATAAATTCTCTATTGATGCATTACATAAAAAATAATTAGGTATCTTAGGGACTCAATTAAAAACATACAATTTGTAATATGTTAAATTAAAAGTGTTATATAATAAAAATAAAAGTTCAAAAAAAATCAAGAACATACTTGATGTTGATGAATATTGTCGCACCAAATTGGTGTGACACTATTCACAAACTATAATAGTGTAGAATTTAGTGTTGGGTTGGAGATGAAAACACCAAATTTTGGGGTTGGAGATGCCCTAATCAACATTAGTTGTACTCTTGATTATTTTATTATTATTTATATTATATTACACTTTCAATTTAACATATTAGAAATTGTATGTTTTTAATTAAGTCCCTAATGTACCTATTATTTTAATGTAATATCTTTATAATTTAAATTTTTATATTTTGATGTATAATTTTTCTATTTAATTTTCCGTATATTTTATTTTTATAAAAAATATAATTTAATTTTATTATAAATTATAATCGTATAAAAAGATATAGCCATTCACAAAAATAAAAAGTGCAAATATGATATGTTGTTAAATGTGCTTTAGATAACATAACAATAAACATTCAATAAAGTAGTGACGGACTTGCATCAAAGTTGAAAAATACATAACATAATCTTGGAAGTTGAATATTTATGTAAAAATTAAAATAAATTTTATCATAAATTTATTTTATGAAATAAAAAATATAAATGAAATAAAATATAATATTAAAGAGATAGAAGAATTTAAAAAGAATATTTCTTTTTAGTATAAAATTTAGTGTGGTGCATTGGAGTTGGTTACACTAAAATGGTGTCATGACACCATTTTAGTGTAAATTTGGTGTTATGGGTTGGAGATGGCCTAAGCACTAAACAAAACCAGAGGATAATGCAGTTTGGACAAAGAACCCCAAACTTGCATCATCTCACTGCCTTCTAAACACAAACATGCTATCAGAACGAAAATAAAGCTAATTAATGTAGTGGTTGTGGTTCTGCATCCATACTCTTGACCTTTAATGTGCACCTCTTGGATTATCTGCTTCACAATGACTGCTTTATATATTTTTTTGAAACTGGTAAGGTTGTATTCTTCAGCATCAAGGGCATGCTGGCCACCACCAAAAAGTGTCAATTACAAACTTCCTATCAAATCTACAATCTGATCTGTATCTACTATACACAACTGTTTACACCAAAAGAGTAGAGATACTATACAATTCCATTTGACCTTGTGTATGGAATTGGATCTATTGATGACTGCTTGTTATTTGCAAACACTATTTGGTTTCTCTCAAGCCAAACTTAGTAGACACGAGCTGCTAGACACATTCTAAACACTTCAGATTTTGTGCTCTTATCCCTAGCATGTTGTACAGTCCAGTTCAGTTCTTCCTCCCAACACATAGGATCACTGGTAATCCCTTGCCATACCAGAAGATTTTTCCACACTAGAGCAGATACACATTGGAATAATAAGTGAGTAATACTTTCATCCTCTTGCCCACACAAAGGGCAAGCATGGAAGCTGATGACACCCCATTTGATAAGCCTACGTCTTGTGTATAACTTCCCATTCACAGTCAGCCAAAGAATAAAAATCCATCGAGGCAGTCCATAGTTGTTGCACACAATTTTCCTCTACATTACCTTCTGGTAGTCGCCCCTTAGTTTTTGGTAGAACAATTTTAATAGAGAAACTGTCCATGCAGAAGTTCTTCCATGGAGTAACCAACTTCAAGTACATACTTCTTGGTCTTAGGTATTTTTGTACAATCTAGATGATTGTTTAGGAATCAACAACATACCTAATGTAACCCCACAAGTGGGGTCAGGGAGGGTAGTGTGTACGCATACCCCTAACCCTACCTTGTGCAGGTAAAGATGTTGTTTTTGATAAACCTTCGGCTCAAGACAAGCATGAACACTACATGTATGGAAACATAAGCAGTAACAACAGTAGGATAGAAGAAAATCGAAGCATAAGAGACAACAAGTAGTAATAGAAAACTAGGAATGAGAAATATGGAGCTAATAAAATAATACTAATACTATTGGTAAAGAAAAGCAAAACGCGAAACTAAGTACTACTAGCCTTCTACCCTTATTCTCGCCCTCCACACCCTCCTATCAAGGGTCGTATCCTAGTTGAGCTAAAGTCTTGTGATGTCCTACCCGATCCCCAATACTTCTTCGGCGTACCTCTACCTCTCCTCAAGCCCTCCCACCTCAGCCTCTCACACCTCCTCAATGGTGTGTTTGTTTGTACATCTCTTGACATGCCCTAACCATCTCAGTGTTTCCTTCTGCATCTTGTCTGCCACAAAAGTCGCTCCTACCTTGTCCCGAATCACACATGAGAGTTCTTGACTGGTCAAAAATACACCCCTATGCAACAAAGTCAATCTAACCACTACTCTGGAAAGTATTGGTGACGTTTTATCAAACAAGACACCAAATGCTAATACGATGATTATTGTTTAGAAATGTCATCTATAATGTTTCTGTCTCCCATAATAATTGTGTATCCAGTTTACCCAAAGTGTATCCTTTTCCACACATGTTCCACAACAGCTTACTTATGGCTGCCTTGTTCCATGTAGCAACATCTATGACATTCAACCACCCAGCTGTCTTTGGTGAACATACTTTTATTCCAGGCTACCATGGCTTTGTTTGATATATGAGTCCCACCTGTCCACAAGAACCTCCTGCATGTGGCCACAATAAGTTTCACTTTCTTCTTAAGCAGAACAAAAACCTGCCCATAAAACTTGAATGAAAAGACCCTCCCTAAATAAGATATAAACTTGATAGTCCAAGATTTAGTCCTGCCCAGCATCCTTGAGCAGGGGCTGACATTGTAGTACTAACATTCTTTTGGTGCTAAGTGTCACTCCAAGGTATGTAGAGGAAGTTGTCCTTCAGTAAAGTTTAGGAGGTGAAGGATGGCTTGTTGGTCCTCTGTAGAGAAACCCCTCCCCAGGTGAATATTCATCTATCATTTTTGCTGATTAAAGAGCAGGTCTCTCTCAGTGAGGGTACTATCTTGAAGCGTTTTTAGCGAGTCTATAAAAAACTTCTTATGTTATCAGTCTTTTGCAATTCATTTTTTTCTCATCTAAAAACCTTTACACGATATGGACAGGTTTTTATATTTCATTATTTCAAGTCATACAGATCAGATGCACTTTAGCAACATCTCTATCAGCAATATTACCCATCTTATGGCGCAAAGGCCTGTGAAATGCTAGTGTTGTACAAAGCATGTTGATTAGATTCACTAGGTCTGGCTCTCTCCTGCAAATCTAACCTCTCTGAACTGTAAAATGAGAACATTCTCTTAGCTTTAGATAGTAAGATTCCTTTTTCTCACCCAAAATAAGCAATGATAATAGAATCTCGAGGCCTTTGACTTGCGATTTTGGGTTTGATTTTACCTGTCTAAGTTGCTTCCAACGTTCTGATCTGATTTAATTAAAAAAACATTTATTTTGTTGACTTCATTTCTTCTCAATGATGTGTGTTTTGAATCAAATTTTGTGAAATTATATCCCTATCTTTTATATATGTTAGATATACAAAGGTTTGACATTTTTTTGTTTTCTGCAGAATGAAGCTGTCTTGAGGGCATGTTCTGAACCACCTCCATCCGAAACTTCAGAGGTTGATGCTGGACACACAAGTAATGTGTAGTTAAAAACCAGTAAGAGTTAGTTCAGAAAAGGGTGACCGAGTATGAAGAGGCAAAACGGAATATGAGTGACAGCTGCTTGCAAGGTCTTTATTACCCCTGGTTAACGACATTAATGGACTACTCCTGAATTTTACTTTACCTGTTAGCATTATGTTAGTATCTGGTGAAGTGATTTGGATGTCTCACTTTCACATGGTTACTCTAGATCATGCATGTTATAGCTGAGACAACTATCTCCTTCATCTTTGGTGATCCAAAGTATACTTTTCTTAGCTTAGCTGTACTGAGTATTTATATCGCTGACAAAATTTATCACATGGAATCTATTCTGAGGTCGTGCTTCTGTTTGTGTTTGATCACAAGTTTGTTTGGTCATGGCCAGATTGCGAGACATCTGACTTCTAGCGTTTCTGTCCAAGTCTAATTGTTTTGCTTAGGTGATTTTGGTCCCCTCTTCAGTAGCAAAGGCTAGCCCTTTAGTTTGAAATGGAGTCCTTGCATATTTCTGGTGTAACTCTCACCTTTCTCACATTGGTGATTTCGATTAAGATTATGTCTATCAACGAGTATTTAGATCGTCTTTGCCTCGAGTGCATTTCATTGGGAAAAACTGGAACAGTTGGATTAGGTGTAAAAACAGGAAATGGAAATCATTGTCATGCAGAAAAGCTGTCTTGTCTTTATTTATTTTTTTGATTTTCCATCTTCCTACCAAGAACTTTTTCATATCAGAGCTCGAAATCGAGACCTCTTTTGTTAAGAGAGGTACAACCTTATTCACTGCACCACATACATTGGTAACAACTATAGTAGTGGCCATACAAAATATATATTAAATCTAGTGGATTCACATGTGATGATGAATCTTGAAAGACTACAATAAGTTTGCACTACTTGTGTACAAACTAATCAATCCAAATATGAACATCAATATTTTTTTGTGTATAACTTTTTGAAGTGGTTATTGAACTAGTCAACGTTAAAAAATTACCTTTACATGTGGAAAGTGGTTAGAGTACCTTTCTTTCACTATAAGAATTGACCTAACCCCATATGAGGCCATAAAAGCTGTGTTCATTGTTTGTATTCTACTCTGACGGCTTGCTAACGCCATTGACAATGTCAAGTCAGCAATCTACACAACCATTCAAACCCTACTACTATCATATCCTAAAAGTAAACATCTTGATGTGTCGAGTTCTGAGAATAATATTATTATTTTTTGCTTTGAATGTTTTATTATCGTTAATGAGCCCTCTAACGATAGTGGAGGTAGGATTTTCATCAGAAAAGATCATGATTAGTTATATGTACTTTGACCTTACGTATACAGTGTGATTATCTAATATATAGGGGTTGGATGAGCCTGGAACTCCCTTCTTGATCCTCTAGCTCCGCTCCGCTCCTACTGATGTGCATCTAAATTAGTTAGGTTGATGAATTTTAGGTATCAAATTAAAAAAAATAAAACGTTTACATGAAGTCTTATCCTACCCCTTTCTACACTCCCACTTTTTATGAAGTGCTTAAAGTCATGACAATGAAATATCAATCTTTTTTATATGAAGGGTTTTATTATCGATAATAGTGAAGTTCATCGTAAATTATACATCCATAAAAAATAATATATGACCTTATATGCAATCATGTCCTACATATAGGATTCGAATAAGCCCTGAACTCCCTGCTGCATCTTTAGCTACGCTCCTACCTATCGATGTGGATCGAAATTAATTAGGTCAATAAAATTTAGGTACAAAGGTAAACCAAAAAAAAAAAATAAAAAAATTTGAAATCTTATCCTACCCCCTTTCTACACTCCCACCTTATATGAGGTACTTAAAGCCATGACAATGAAATATGAATATTATTATTATTATTATGTGAATATGAATAATATAAAGTAACGTGAAGGACTTCAAATGCCTTTTAGCTGATTCTGAACCACTGTCACAAGGAACTCTGGTCGGCATTTTTTTATATCTATACTTTGCTTCTCAAAAGTTAGTGCCCCCCTTTTTCTTCCAAAAAAAGAAAATTGACTACTATAATTGTTTTTTTTTTGTCTTTTATAGGATGTACGATATTCATATTAAAATTTCGATTAATTTAGATACACGTCGTGTAACACACATCTAAGAAGAGAGCATTTCTTAACACGAAATTGTTTTTATGCTGAATTTAAATCTGAAACTTCTGATTAAGATGAAGAGATCATATTCATCCTACCATAATCGTGATAGTGAAAATTGAGTATGTTACTATTAAATTAGTTTAATTATTGCATAATGTTTCTTCTATCAAGTTTTCACTATGAGCCGCCCTTTTGCTTCTTAACTCCCACTTGGCAATTATTGAAAGGGGTTGCCCCCCAATTATTTATAATCTTTGTCTGTGAGATCATGTCACATCCAAATAAATCACCTTATTATAGTTCTTAATTACTGCTTACCTTGCATAAAGACATTAACCAAATGATTAAAATAAGTGGTCAATGAGCATCTATCTATTAGTTTACTTGCTAATTATAGTTATACATGTTTGAATAATCCATGATTGTCAAAATTTGAACAGAAACGAATTCAGAATTTTAAATAAATATTATTGTCATCCACTATTACTTTGTGAGTTGTGATAATGGGTTTGAACTCAGTACATAGCCTAAATTTGTTTTGTAATCGGCTTGAGGATATCAGATGTTCATCTTGCGATATACAATTATATAATTAAAACTTAGTATGAATCATGTCATGCATAATCACTTGATCAGAGGCATTTCTTTTTACGTATAAGGAAGAGTAATTCAATCGCTTTCGAAAAATATTTTCTAGTAATTATTGTCCCCATACTACATCCAACGTATGACCTATGTATACGTTTGTAATTTTAAATCATGTATATGAGTCAGTATTAAGCGTGCATGTCTCTTCCATTTGAAAAAGAAAGAAAAAGATATTAGTGACAACTATTAATTAGTACATATTTGTAGAAAATTCTTGCTTAATTAAGTTAATTTTTCAATGTAGTTGGAAGATAGTTGGAGAATCTCTTTGCTTGGTCTTCCTCTATGGATTTCCATATAATTTAGTTAATGATTAACAAGATTATACATTTTTATATAAGGGTGTTAGGTAATGTCCCTTCCAATTAATTAAGAGAGAAGTAGATAAAAATGTATTTGTTATACAAGGCAATGTCAAGGTATAATACATAAATATGTCCTTTTAACTTGGTTTCAGCTGGTATCTATGTCCTCCAACTTTGAATGTGCACAAGTAAACACTTAAACTTGTATAAAATTGAATAAATAGACATATGTGTCCTACTATACATAAAACGTCATGTAGGACACAAAAGTGTCATGTAGGACGAATGTGTCTGTTTGTTCAATATTACACAAGCTTAAGTGTCTACTTGTGCACAACTAAAATTAGAGGGCATAGATGTTAGTTGAAACAAAATTAAATGACACGTTTATATATTATAGCATGCCAGAAATCTGGAATCCAGCGACTATTGGTTTTCATCGTATTCACACATTATACTTTTTGAGATTTTTATATAAATAGTCCGTCAAATTTATTGTTTATCTTTTTAAGTTGGTATACATAAATTCTATATTGATTATACAAAATTATACATATATATTATATATATCCACTAGCTAATTTTAATTTAAATAGTTAAGTAAATAATTATGTAGATTAATTTCTTCATAATTTCTAAGTGAAAGATATTCAGTTGAACCCCCTTTCATCCGTCTAGTTCCGCAAGTGGCCCCATAAAACATATTTTTTTCTTCTACATTTGAAAAAAAAAATGAAGCATGACCCCTTTGTTCTTTGAATCCATTGGACTACTTTCTTTATTTTTTTCAGATGTTGTCCTTGTTATATGAAATTTCATTTTCTCCAATGTCACCTACCTATCCTCTAAATTCAATAATTCTGTTAACTCTGCCCCTTCACAAATATACACCTAATTAATTTTCTCTTTTTGTCTTGTGTGTTTGCTAGTAAGATTAGTAGCACCAATGTCACCAACCTCTTTGAAATGTGTCATGGAATATATTTTGGGACTATCTGAACAAATAATATATGTATCCAGTGTAATCACATAAGTGCTATCTGAAAGGATAGAGTGTATATAAATTTTATTATTTTTATCTTAAACAGTAGAAAAATTGTTTTTGATAGTTCATTGATTCAAGAAGAAGCATATCAAAACACTTAAACAAAAGGGAAAAGGGTCAAAAATGCCCTTAAACTATGTGAAAGGAACAAAAATGCCCCCCGTTTATAGTTTGGCTCAAAAATGCCCTTACCGTCAATACTTTGGTCCAGAAATGCCCCTATAGTTACAAAATGGGTCAAAAATGCCCTTTTCCGAATAAATATATATTTTTTCTTTTTAAACACATCTTCTTCCTAATTAAAATATTATTAAAGAACACTATTCTTATTTTCTTTCTTCTAAAATCACTTTAACAAATAAAAACGTAGGAAATATTTTTTTTCTTCTTAATCTCATTTTATCAATTAAAATAGAATAACTTAATATACCCTTTGGACATATAATATATGTCATATATAAGATTATAGTATATCTATCATTAATTTATATTTATATAACGATAAAAAATAAGAAATATTTTCAT